>JAHFWJ010000356.1:0-170996 GCA_028555115.1 Himalopsyche japonica | reverse complement strand
AAAAATAAACGTAGATCGCTGAAGACGCTTCGGACACTTTTTAAATGATGACGTTATCTGATCCAGTAATTCTCGCTAGATTAGCAAAAAACCCGATATATCAGCACACGGTGGGTTAAGTAATATTTACACTTGCTTGGCATAGTGACTTGGAAGTGATCAAAATAGTGGTTATCCCGAAAATAACAATTTAACAACATTAAAAAATGTTTTCGTAACTCGGAATAATTGTGTTTGTCGTGATAATCTGTGGCTCAAAAACGGTGAGTATGCAATGAACAATAAATATAATGCAACACCTGCTTGGGAAATTGAGTGATAGTTACTATTCGTTGGCTATTTTTCACGCCTTGTGTTATGCGTTTCTTACCTAGGAATAGCAATGTATTCGAGAAAGCTGTTGGATCGGTTGTCTTAGTACTTGTACATCAACCTACCGTAATATCCGATAAGAAAAAATCCTATTTGGCCGCCAAACCTTTCAAATAAAGTGAAAACATTCTTTATTCAAAACGACCAATCGAGTTCGAATCGGATGAAATGAGAAAATCGAAAAAGAACAATTCTATTTCGCAACGCAGAAAGAACACACAGAAGACTAGTATGAGAGTAGGCGGAGCTGATATAGTAGAAAGAGACACAAGATACAGAGAGAGTCTTTCACGGTGCAAGTGCATCGCTAGATCGACAAGGAGAAAAGGTGAAGTGGCGGTATGCGCGGGCGAAGCGGGGAGGCCGCGTGTGCAGGAACTGACTTGTAAACAGTACCACAGCCATTCGCCAACGGGTCGTTGACACCGGCGGACTGAATTGGGTCTGCCGGTGTTCGCATGCGCGCATGTATTTTTACAGGGATTTTCGATCGAGTGTCTGGAATTATCTGCGCTAATCTGAATAGTTTCGAGTATTTTGGGTTAGGTGAACCGCTACCAAGTATTTCGAACATTTAGCGATTTTATTCATCTTCATTTCCTGGTTTATCAATATTTTAAAAATCTAATAAAATAAAAGCAATATTTTTTTCAATCAATAGCAAAATTATTTAAACTAAAATTCAATATATTTAGATTAATTAATATTATACATAATTCGAAGAAGAGTTTACTGCTGGAAGAGAGAAGGATGAAGTTGACAGTTGATATTAAATGACAATATGGCGCCGACCATTTAGAACAGCTGATCGTAATATCGGTGTTTGTTTACTGTATTATTAATGAGATAACTTGTCAAAACACCATATATTGAGAAGATGATAAAAATACGATAAATGAATCAATATATTACAACTGTATTCAATATCTTTGCAAAATTTTGAATGCTATGTAAGCACGCCACGAGCGGCAAATGCAATTCATTATCAATTCATCTAAATCATATTAAAAATGTGTAAAGTCGTCTGTCAAACACATATTCTTCAAAATATTTTTAAATGAATATCTATATCACATAAAAATATTTTCGTTTTTGTTTTTATTTATTTTTTAAATTTCAGTAGTTCGACTGAATTTAAGTGCCGGATGGATGGCTCAACAGTTTTTATTTTTACGATCTATTATATATGAATAATAAACTTTAAAATTATATGAGATTGGAGCACAAATACTGTTTCAAAAAATGAATATACGACCACAAAGTTTTTATCATATTTAAATTAAACCAATAATTAAAAAATACGAATACGGGACATTTTCGTTCAAAAGAAATTTTCGCATTTCATAATATACAATACACGTTAATCACGCATACTTTGATTAGCGTATTCCATATTTTCATAATCCATCTGCTGTCCTTAAATAAATAATGAACGAATGCACAACTCACATAATTATGGCTAAAATATATTTATAATTACACCATTGTGATTCTACTGTGAAAAAAATTGTTTTTTTTGTTCTTCTTTTAACCCTTGACTGCTAGCGTTTCAACTGTTTAGACGGCTGATTTTACTGTGTTGATATTTGATACTCGAAAATATATGAATTAACAGTGGACAAAACCTTCTTTTACTCGCTATTAAATAATAACGGAGGAAGGAAAGTATTATCAGGTGACATAGAATCATAGAAGTGCCGTGTGGTGGCCACGTATGCTAGACGTATAGAGCAAATTTGATGAATGAAGAGATGCAATATTTATTTACCCACATAGGAAACTACATATTGAGAACCTGTTGCATATTTAAAGAATAATAACGCAATTATGTGAAAATAGATAATTTTATTTAAATTGCAAACAGGTAAACGGATGAAAACGGTTCGGAGTGTAATTAGATTTACAACCGAATCGACATCCGACTAAATTTCAGGAATTTATCTCGTTCGTGAGGC
The DNA here is from genome assembly GCA_028555115.1 of Himalopsyche japonica. Taxonomy (NCBI): domain Eukaryota; kingdom Metazoa; phylum Arthropoda; class Insecta; order Trichoptera; family Rhyacophilidae; genus Himalopsyche; species Himalopsyche japonica. The sequence continues at coordinate 168,669 of JAHFWJ010000356.1, read as the reverse complement.
GAGTATTGCCTACAATACCCGATTCCAGAATAATTCTACCCATGTGCTCAAATGCATGTCTACCGGCTTGCACACGATTTTTTTCCAGGTTACCAAATTATTTTACAAAATCTAACCTTACCTAACCGGATAACAAAAATCTACGAAAAAAAAAATAGCTTATCCAACTGAACAACGTAACAGCTATTTAAGCATGCAGCGCGTTTAGCTTAGAGGAATTTCATTATCAAATTTGAATCGTTCAGTCGTTCTTTTAAAATTCCACAACTTTAACACTTACGAAGCAGGTTTCGTCTTTCAGCATCTTCAGGTTTTTATATCACACGGATGCAGTGAAATTATATACAGTTTGATGGATTAAAATTTATAACTAATAAATAATGTTTACATTCAGGATGATTCGTCATATTTTTTTTTCGGTCATAAATCCCAGCAAGACCAAAGGGAAAACATTTCCTAATGCTATCTTTTTTTAAAAATAGGTATAATTTAATGGATGGCCACATCGGCTTAGTAATATCCCGCAGCTCTTTTGTGTTCCGATAAATCTCGAGAAGTTCCTCGGACGGTCCTTAGTAATGGTCAGTTTACATTCATCCCGTTGGAACATGCGTGAGAACAATTTTCATTTTTTTTAATATATCATATTATAAGTTTAATTCAAAATAATTCAAGTCTTATACTTTTAAGTACCTGACCAATTAATTGGCCTTCATAATATGTAGGAATTTTTCATCTAATTTTAGGGTTTGTTAACAAAATGACGATAAAATATTTTGCATTCACACGGCAAATAAATTCTTAAATATTCTGTTATTAATCAATCAGAGTTGAATAATATATTAACATATTAAAACACGCTGTGCTATTTCCACATGTTTCTATTTCCTAAAATAGGTCCGTTTTCTCTCATTGTGAGCATTATCAGTTGACATTAGTACTAAAAATTGTGTTTTATTATTTTCATATCAAATTATATAATGCGGCTCCACCAAGAAGTGAAAGTTAACACCGTAAAGTGAAGAATATATTAATGTATGATATCGACTGAAGGTGCTTAAAGGAATTTGAATTGTATTGTTACATTGTATTGATTGAATTGGCATTCACTTGGTAGAACTCCATTATAACACGGTGAAAAAATAGCAATGTATTTTAGTTCTACGAAATTATTTTCAACAAATATAGTTGATAGCTATTTCGGCTCACGCCATCGTCAGAACTATGCCTAAACTAACATTCGCTTATCTATATATAGCTGTGCAGAAAAGGCACACAACACATCCTCTCTACTGTTCCAACGGCCTAGCTTGTTACTTTACCACAATGACACTAAATTTTCAAAATTCTAAATGAAACAATAGGCGTCTATGACAATAAGATTATATGTGGGACGGAAGTGGTCCTTATGGAAGCAAATCAGACCACGCTCCAGGAATAGGTTCGACTAATGGGGACGCTATTATGTTAGTTTGTTCATTAAGAATCCTCTGTGATAATTGGTGTCTATTGATTTCCAGCTGTTCCAAAGCCGTCAGTCTCCGACCCTTACAACAAAGATGCAAACATTTAGGGGCTGAGTTTGAATTTATATTATGTGATTCATTAATAACGTGATTATTGATTATCAACGTGTATCGTTACAACTTTACACTATTCCACATGTTTTGTCACTAACGACTTGGGTTTCGCCTTTCAGCATCTTCATGCATTCTATCACACGGATGCAACAGAACTGACGTAAAATGCATTACATTGTGTATGTTCACTGTTATAGGGTACAGGGAGTGTATTTCTCCTCCCATTACCCTTCATCTGAGGAATGTTGTGTTGAGTGTGTGTATTTCTCTGGTGATAGACGTACAACGAACAGTCAGCATCATCTATATACCAAAGTTATTAACCTTTAACCGCCCAAGCATTTTTTTGTGAAATATTCGCGCGACCCGCAGTTGTTCTAAAAATAATTATATCTCTTAATCCATTCATTTGGGTATAATAATAAACATTATCAAAATAAAAGATTGTTTATAATTTACTAAAGCTTTATACGTAATTTTTCACATTTTATATAATTACGCGTTAAAGTTAAAGAATAAAAACTTCTCTGAGGGGTTCGCGCACTCAGATTGGGAGCCATTGCCTCAAAGAAAAAATTTCATTCTATGTATTGTATGAAAAAAATCTGTTTCCCCATCAAAATGTAGTGAATAGTGTAGATTAAGCTGATTTATTATGGTTGGCCTAAAATAACAACGCACATACCGAGAGCCAATATGTAACACAGATGTTTATATTATTCATCACGATAAAAATATTTTTTGGAACCGAAAATAAAATTATTGAACGGTATCAAAGACATTATTTATATAAGCTAATATTCATATTTTGAATACTATTTTCATAAATCAGTGTAACTCGATAGCGAAATCCACCATAATCACCGGTCCCGTACGGGACCGCTGGGCGTTTAAAGGTTAATCACAGGAAAACACACACCCCAAGGCAAACAGTAAATGGAAGCTAAAACAAATTTAATAATATTAATCTTATAATAATTAACACAATCACCAGTGATAATTTTCTTACGATTAATCTTGTTAGTGAGTCATTCTTGAAAGGGTTTTACAACAAATATTAATTAAATTACATTAAGATATGAATGGGTTTTTTTTTATACAAGTATGTATTGTTGAAATATTGTTAAGTTCAGAACTTGTGAATTAAAATAGAAAGTTCTTATAATTGTTTTGGGTTATTTTTTGTAAAGTTCCATATAATGTTTCAAGTGTCTTATGAAGTCAGTTTTGTTTTATATTTAAAGCTTATTTTATAATATAAGTAAATTCAACTGAATATAATATTTCAACAAATTGTTATGTAAATGTAAATTGTTATTTATTGAAAATGAAAAAAATATAATAGTGAGTCACAATAGACATGTCGCTTAAGAACTATCTCCACACCATTTTAAGTGGTAAAAAGGTATGTCTTGTGTGGTCTGAGTGTGTGAATGCGCCTTTCGGTGTAGACTTATTAAAACAAAGCGGCGGTCGTTGACTTGAGCCATCCTATAGACACGATATTTTTTTTTAACTTTATTTTCATAGCATCAAATAAAATGCACTCGCAAAGAACACCGCCCGTTTGAACAGCAAACTATTATAAATTATTTAGCAGGATTTAAAACAGTACATAGGATATAATAGGATTTTCAATATTTAATGAATTGATAAAATTGTTAATCCACTAATCGAGGAGTAAACTTAATTTAACAGCAGGATGTCCAGAAAATAATAATAAAATGATGCAACATTTTTTGTATAACTTGGCCAGTATGAAACCAGTTGTGATTACACCACCAGATCCAGAGGAATTAACCAATGTATATAAAATATGTAAGCCGACTAATGTATAAAGCAGTTGTCGGAAACCGAAGGTGTGGGTGCTATCCAAATTTGTTTCAACCCCGGGATCGCACAGCTTACATTTTAGTTATACAAGTATTACATAATATAATAGTTACAACAGTTTGTGAAAATATATAGCCGGTATACTCGGTGGTCAATATGTTTAGTAGTCCTACTGCAATATTCCGCGTGGACAAGAGTTTTAATGTATGAAAGTTTTATTTAACCTAAGTTTACTCGGTAGAGTTTTTTGACAATTTCTTGATGATACCATACAAAAATTGTTTCTACGTTATAAAAGCAATACATTTATAACATGTAATTTAAGTATATGTATTAAATAAATGACTACATATGGCAATAAAAATAATAATCTACTCAAATAAATTATTAAACTGTTTTAAATTGAGTTAATCCTGCTGTTCAGTCCAATAAAGTCTATATTTGTACAAATTGGTAAAATGAATCCAACATAAAAATCTCGATTCAACGAGAGGTATATAAGCTTGTTGTATTATTTGTCAAAAATGATTGACACGACGTTAATTGAAGGATTCTGTGACTTTTACATGACCTTCAATATATGAACTGGTCAATAGTCAGTAAAAGGTATAAGTAATAAAAGGAAAATCTCATTAAGAATTCACCGAAACGAGACGGCTTAACCTGAGATTTTATAAATAATTGAAGAAACATACTTCTAAAGCAAAAGGCTATTTTGACAGGGTATTAGTTGGCAATCAAAAAAGATTATAATAATTTCAATGGAAAAATATCGTTTGAATTTTGTTTTTTATGCCAATAATATAAAATATATCGTACTAGTGAGTATCCCTCATGTGTTGCAATGCCACTCAAACAAAGTAAGTGAACTACTAAAACTGAACCACTAACTACAATCGATGGTTTGCAAAATGTCATTAGAACTTCACAATCTCAAAGTGAAAAGTTCTTGATTAGATTAGATTAGTATTAATTATCCTTCATTTTATGAAAACAAAAATTCATTTTATTTTTTATAATATATATAGAAAGCGGTTTTATAAAAATAAACAATATTATGTTAAAAATTAATGCAGTATTGATTAAGGTTAGCAAAAATGTGTAGATTATCAAGACAAATCAAGCTATGTACATATAGACCGACCGCTATAACAGTGCGCCCGGAAATGCGGTGGATGATGAAACTAAATTTGAAACCCCTGGATAAAACAAATGAACGGACCGCGAACAAGTAAAAAGCCACGGTATTACCAACTTAAAAAAAAATTGTAGATAATATTTTTATATAAAATTTATTTATGGATTAGTAGGGAATTTAAAATTTTCGAACTCTAGCAATATTTTTGTCAGACTGGAAATAGACACAGCGCTACGTTTCCACGCGCATAAGTAACGTGGTCGATCTATAATAATACAAACAATAACCATTCACAGAAGATTTTTCGCTGCCAACTTATATTTTTGAGTATCAACTATCAGCATACTGCAGTCACTGTAGTTGAGAAACAAGTCAGAGGGTAAAATTTCTGCTAAAATGACCCACTGTGGGTATTTATTGTCATCATTGAAAATGGGAATTGCAACAGAAATCTTGTCTTCTAAGTAGCCCCTATTTTGTGATAATACCACTTAACTTAATATGAGTAGTAAGTAAATTGATTAATAAATAAAATAATGCACAGCTTTCATCGAAAGTGCCATCAAATAGTATAAGTTGATAAGTGACAAATTGACTCTGGTCTCTGTTGTATATCTTAAATATATTTTTTTTATTATTTATTTGAAAGCAAATAAATAGCGGGAACATAGGATTTCTCATGTATGCAAGGCTCGTTGACAATGAACGAGTGACTGTTTACTTAAATGGCAAAATTTATCGAACGATTAATTTCAACCAAGTATATTTCGTTAATAATAAAATGATATACAGTGGAACCTCGATCAACCGTTCTCGCATAATACGTTTTCCCGGATGGAACGCTAATTTTTTATAGTCCCGTCAAACTCCCATAAGAACAATGTTAAATACTCCCGCATTGACCGTTTCCCGATTCCCCGATATCCTCGATAAGCCGTATAAATATTTTGATCCCGTCACAAATATTATCCCGATTGAGCGTTTTTATTGCATATTTCTCCGTATCTCGGCAAGCAAGTTTGGCACAGCCGAGTGCAGGTGTTATGTCTAGACACGTTGGAATCCGCTGTACATGTTAGACGTAACGCATTGGACGCATGTGCTATTTTTTGGGTTGAAATCCACCACACGCGTATTATTGTTTATGATGCAAATACATTTGCAGTTGTTTAAAATTCATAGTAATATTGATTCCTGTACATACAAACTTTTAGTCACAAGTTAAGTAACAAGTCTTTGTTCCGATTAAAGTGCCAAATAAGAAAGAAGCAAACTAACATAAAAGACTTTTTAAAAAAATAGATTTTATGTACAGTATGTACAAGTAACTAATAAATAAATGTTTTTTACGAATTTACTTGTTTATAATTATTTGAAGCTTTCCCGCATTTACCGTTATTTTTTTAGGCTCCCTTGGAAAACGTAAAATCGAGGTTTAACTGTAAATATATATATTTGAAGCAATTGACCAAATTGAAAATATAACGATCGATACTATGTTGACTTCGCCAAGACCATACTCTCTGACAGATACGCGGGATAAATTGATTGAATGTAAATAAATTAAAATGTGACAACTCTGCTGTGGTAATCAGACATTTTGAATTTGTCTCGCGGCTATCGAGTATGAATAGCTACCAACCGAAACGTTATTATGGCATACTTGCGAATGCAACGGAACAATAATATTTCAAAAACGTATTTACTATGCCAAATTTTGGTTTGGCATCGAGGCCACGCGCTGCACTCGGTTTCTGAATCATTTTTCCAATTATTTACAAGAAAAAATACTTCAATAATCATCGAAGTCAGATTTTTATTGAATGGTAAATTTAATGCAGCTCTGACTGATTTAGTAGCTGACAACACCAATAAAAAATACATTACATATTGTACATTGAATCAAGCGATGTAAGTAAAATATCAATCACGCATAGTGTTAATGATTTTTTGTATATTTTTCATATTAAAAAAAATATTTAATAATTGAATTTTTGAATATTTATTGAACTTATTATCTTTCGATTGAATTTAGGTATTTACTGTAGATACATTTAAGACGAAATTGATTAAGATAGCAGTTAAAAATGGAAGAATTTAGTGCATTTTATAGTATTGTCGCTTTGTAAAAAATAAACCGTTAATAATCCGCTACAATAAATATAATAAATATAAAAAATATATAGGATTTGGGACGCGAGACTGATGATTTTTTAGCCCTCTCTCTTACCAGATAGTATGAAAATAATAGTATATACCCAGTCCTTTTTTTAGGCGATACATCGTTTCTAGAAAAAGGCGCGTAAAAAAAATCACAACTTTTACGCAATTGCATTACATTTCTTTACACACCTTAAAACATAAATTTGCATAATATCTGATACAGTAGTCTACACTACACTAGTATGCATATTTAAAAAAATGGAATGTTTGAAAAATTAAGTTTTAAAAATACACATATATTTTTTATTTAAAAAAATAATGAAACGTACGTGCCTAGCATCATATATAAATGTCTTCTTTAAAACAAATTTGGGGGAAAAAATGCGTAAAAACGAGTGAAGCGCTTAAAAAATGTAGCGGTGCCGTCCAAAAAAATCGCGTATAATCGAATTCGCGTAAAAAAAGGACTGGGTGTACACATATTTTTTATTTAAAAACGTACAAGCCTAGCATCATATACAAATTTCTTCTTTAAAACGAATTTGGGGAAAAAATGCGTAAAAACGAGTGAAGCGCTTAAAAAATGTAGCGGTGCCGTTCAAAAAAATCGCGTATGATCGAATTCGCGTAAAAAAAGATTGGGTGTACTATTAAAGTTGTCACTTCAAAAATTAATGAAGAATTCAGAAATGACACCCTCAGATGCAAAGGGTTAAAAAATTGTATTCCAATTATAATTTATATTGAAAAAATCCATATTTTACAACCCCAACCGTGACCGTAAAAGAAGTTAGCAAATGTGCTTGATTTGTGTGGCGCGTCTGAGATGGTCTGTGAGAGGTTGGCTAAACCTATTCTAACATAAAATACATATATAGAACGTTATCATTTTTGGAATGCGATCTTCGAATATTATAATTGATAAGATCGATTACATTACGGTTTTTAATTATACGAAACGATAGAAAAACAGACAAAATAATGAATGAGGCAACACGATGCGTAAATATCGTTAATAAGTGACAGTTTATTTGTCAGTCTACGACCTTGACACATTTGGTCCGGTTTTTAAGTGTTGACACGTGGATTGTGAGGCGAAGGTAATTTTGAAGAGGTGACTTACTGCGTTCAAAAGACCATACGTTGATTTACAAAAAATATACAGGAAATTAACACCTGCATCAATAGGTTGTTATCAAAAAGCAACGTTAGATTACAAACTGTTAATTATCAATTAATTTGATATTTATAATGTGATAATTGTTTATTAAATTTAAGATCAATTTTAACTCTCTCCCTCGGACAACAGTAAAAAGCAAAAATGGTTTTTTGGAAAAAGATTTTTTCGTTTTTAATCCATATTTTATTTTTCAATTTAAATAAAGAGCCCATCAATTTAACCGGTTAACTGCCGGCAGGTACATGTATGGCGGTACCCAGCACGCCGCGAATTTTACGACAAAATTAAAACCTTCTAAACATATCCTTATTGAAAATGTAATAAAGTTTATTTATAAAACTTACCAAATACATGAAGAGCGCGCCAGTCGTGCAGTCATTTATCCATAATCAATTCAATATATTTGTACATTTAAAATAATTGATTTTCTTTAGTAAAAGCCCATTTAAAACGGCGCATCTTAAGACATAATTTTTGTATGAGCGGCGCTCCGTTCACAGAAAATTATGCGTCTTAAGACGCTTTTGGCAGTTAACCGGTTAACAAGCAATGTTGTACGGTCTACCAACAACGCTTTTTCGGAGATTTTTATCGTTGTAACTCAACTCAACTCGAAATAAAAATGAAATGCATTCATTCAATAGTGAAGTATTATTTCGAAATTTTATTACATTAGTATCAGGACCGGTATCGCTTATCATGAACATTATCAAGAAATACAATACAGAAATAAATCAACAATTTTGAGTTAATAATTATCAGATATACAAAGCCAATGGTTCAAGATCAAAGAAAATTGTTGTACAAGATGATAATGGCCGCTATGAGCAAAGCCTGTTAGTTTAACATTGTGAAAATAGTAGTACCATTTATTTATTATTAAAATACAATATCTTTCCATCATGAGATAGTTAAGTATTACTAGTGACTACTACCAAAAAGTGATTACTGTTATTTGAGTGTGTAGTATGCTATGAGAAAAGAAACGAACATCAAAGTATGTTATTTGAAATGACAATTTTTATATTGATTAGGTTTATAGGTCTACAACAGCTTATGTGAACTCACGTTTCAAGCCTATGTATTAATCGAAGACGAAATAAGAGTCTCAAACAACTGAGAAGAATGAAACAAAACAGAAAAACTTGAAATATTCTTTCCAGATGTCCACGAAAAGCAATAGCAAGAAACATGTGTATCCTGAATGACAGACGAATCAGAACTGACCGCTAAGTTATGCGTTAAAAAAATATGAACTTTTTTCTGGGCACCCCATATATTATATACAGTCTGTTATTTCGTACCCCATCGCACGTCAATGAGACTGCTCACTGTATAAAAATGAAATGTATATGCTACGTAAATGCCCTTTGTGTCAAAAATATCACCCAGTTGAGCGAAACTGATCACGTCGCTAAATCTAAATTAGTTAATTATGTTTACCAAACACAGCTTTATGGTTCATCGTGTACTTCTTTTACCAAAACAAATTTGAAATATGTAATACTAAGTCAATTGACTTGGCGGAATTCCGCTGTGAAATAATTTGTGCACTTCCTTTGTGGATTCCTCTACCTCCAATTAGATCGTCAATGAAAAGTATGGAAGATAACGTAATATATAGAAATCAACACTATTGACTAATTTTGTAGTTATAATGGCGTGGGTAGAAGAATGCATAAGCTCCAAAAATATTACACAATTTGTATTTATCAACACGGTGAAAAAAATAGAAATGTATTTTAGTTCTACGAAATTATTTTTACAAATATAGTTGATAGCTATTTCGGCTCACTCCATCGTCAGAACTATGCTTAAACTAACATTCGCTTATCTGTATATAGCTGTGCAGAAAAGGCACACAACACATCCTCTCTCCTGTTCCAACGGCCTAGCTTGTTACTTTACCACAATGACACTAAATTTTCAAAATTATAAATGAAACAACAGGTGTCTATGACAATAAGATTATATGTTGGACGGAAGTGGTCCTTATGGAAGCAAATCAGACCACCCTCCAGGAATAGGTTGGACTAATGGGGACGCTATTATGTTAGTTTGTTCGTTAAGAATCCTCTGTGATAATTGGTGTCTATTGATTTCCAGCTGTTCCAAAGCCGTCATTCTCCGACCCTTACTACAAAGATGCAAACATTTAGGGGCTGAGTTTGAATTTATATTATTTGATTCATTAATAACGTGATTATTGATTAACAACGTGTATCGTTACAACTTTACACTATTCCAAATGTTTTGTCACTAACGACTTGGGTTTCGCCTTTCGGCATCTTCATGCATTCTATCACACGGATGCAACAGAACTGACGTACAATGCATTACATTGTGTAATGTTCACTGTTATAGGGTACAGGGAGTGTATTTCTCCTCCCATTACCCTTCATCTGAGGAATGTTGTGTTGAGTGTGTGTATTTCTCTGGTGATAGACGTACAACGAACAGTCAGCATCATCTATATACCAAAGCAAAAAAATCTATATACGGAAGTGGTCCTTCTGGAAGCAAATCAGACCACCCCTTTGTACAACGGCTGTATTTATCAAGCCCATGAGAACCAAATTCAAAAAAATGTAATTTATGAAAGAGATCATTCTTAGGTTTGAACTATTTTTAAAATTGAGACCGAAGACATGTATCAAGACGTTTATTTGAAAAAAAAAAAGATATTTCCAAAATTTTATGCAGTTGTTCGATTCGTTGAAATTTTGAAGATTTATCAACCGGATTTCGCATTTTGGAATATTCAGAAAAAAACATAAACATCAATAAAGCTTCTTGAGCTAGTAACTAAATATGTTTTTTAAATAGCACTAAAGTGCACTTGAACGCATGAAGCAATACAAAGCCTAGGCTGTGACCACACTACCACATTTCCTTGCATAGCAACAAAAACTATACAAGTGTTAAAATTTTTGAACCAGTTAGTCGATACCATAAGCTAACTGTTTATTTCGAAACGTGTGTTTAATGGAATAACATTTTACAGATAATTATGCGGAAATGATGATAAAAGTAATTGGAAACAGAACAAAAAAGACGAAATGACAAAAAGAACTTCTAAGAATTCAATTATATGGCTTTTTATTGTTGAAAGCGGTTAAAAAGAAATCCCACGAGGAAACAAGGAAAGAAAATATATAACTCAAAAAAAAATATTCGAACGCACATTATTTTTAATGAGCGAATATGGCTACAAATTTCAAAAGTCAGACTTTGACATCATTTGTTTCTCCTTCGGCGATCGTTACTGAGGCGGCGGCAAAGTAATTAAATATTCCTTCCCGCTACGAAATATCTCTAGCCACAATCATTAGAGTTGTAGTTTGGCTTTGAAATGACCGACATGAATGAATGGCCGAAGAGTGTAGTAATCACAGGAAAAAATAGTGCTTTTTCTCGGTAGGACACACCTAACTATTTATAATCCGAGGTATAAAATCGGATCACTTTTTAATGATCAGGGTCAAAGAATAATTTCAGGTACAAGGATGGATAAATTATGTAAAAAGATATCAAGGACAACGGCTGTTTGCCTTAAAACGACAGACAGTATTTTCACTATATTATGTTATAATATGTCATCCATATTCAAACTGCGACCTGGTAACCACATGTAAGCCACCAAGATTTTCCGCATGCACACATTATACACCTAACACGGTGAAAAAAATAGCAATGTATTTTAATTATACAAAATTATTTAAAAAAAATATAGTTGATAGCTATTTCGTCTCACGCCATCGTCAGAACAATTGCTTAAACTAACATTTGCTTATCTATATATAGCTGTGTAGAAAAGGTACGCAATACATCTTCTCTCCTGTTTTAACGGCCTAGCTTGCTACTTTCTCACAATAAAACTAAATTTTCAAAAATTGTAAATGAAACGAAAGTCGGCTATGACAATAAGTTTACATGTGGCACGGAAGTGGTTATTACGGAAGCATATCAGACCACTCCCCAGTAATAGAGTTGGACTAATGGGGATACTATTATATTAGTTTGTTCGTTAAGAATCCTTTGTGATAATTGATGTCTATTGATTTCCAGCTGTTCCAACGCCGTTATTCTGCGACCCTTACTATAAAGATGCAAACATTTAGGCGCTGAGTTTGAATTTATATTATGTGATTCCTTAACGTGATTAGCGAATTGTGAATCTGTTTTTTATTGTTGAATGATCTTACATGTTCCTTAGTTCGAGTAGATTTACTTCTACCTGTCTGTCCGATATAAACGGATAAACATGAGCCACAGGACATTTTATAAATACCGCTTCTGTCAAGTTTATTAATTTTATCTTTACTATTTTTAAGATGTCTGCCTAAATTATTTTTGACCTTGAAAGCTACGTTTACTGAGTTTTTAATCTCCCGATGAATTTTTTCACTAATGCTACCTAGGTAATGCTCGGGTAAATGAGTTTTCTAGCCAGATTTAATTGTTTTTTATATAATAAATTATTTATCGTCGCTATCTCATTACCATTATTAAGGGCTATGCATTTTATAGTCTGCAGTTCGTTATCGTAATCTGCATCACTCATAGGTACAGTTGCTAATCTGTGTATCATGGCGTTATAAGCTGAGAGTTTATGATTCCATGAGTGGAGGGACTTTGCGTGAATTGTAGTATCACAAAAGTGGGTTTTCTAGTATTAAAGAATTATTTCGACATCAGAAAATCACATTTACTTTTGACGAAATCATTATATGATTGACGATATCGACTGAGGGTCCTTGACTTAATTCCAATATTAGATTTAAATCTTTCAAATTCTACAACTTATGCCACTTTTGACTCGGGTTTACAGGCTTTCTATGAGAAAATGAGTTATATTGCATCCGTGTCAAAGAATTCCCGAAGGTGCCGAAAGGAGAAGCCCGGGTTGTGAGAGATACAATTTGTTCAATGTATATATTTTGAACGATTCAAAATCAAACCTTTCTATACATTTATGTTTTGAATTTTATTATTTACGTATTTAAACTGTCAAAGAGCCAAATACACTTTGGCCATTTTGGGATGTCGTGGAAAATATGATAATTGCTTGCCGAGGACAGAAGATATTTTGGACATAAGAATTTTTTTATCGTTGTGGGCCACGCAAAGTAGCAAACATACGTACATACGCAAACCCAAGCCAAATGATAAACGATTGCGAAGGGCACAGCATAAGTAAACGCACTTTCATATGCCCGCTCCTTCAACTGAGCATTTTATTTTTGAAATAGTAATTAATGTTATACTTGCTTTTACAAATCGAATTCAAGAAAATAATTATTGTATGTTTAAAAAGTTAGTGAACGTTTGAAAAGAAAATATCTGAGAACTATTATGCTTCGTTAATTTTAATATAATATTATACATAACGGTTGATAAATAATTATTTTAACACACACTTTTTCAATTAAAGTAAAAAACAAAATGTCAATTATAATATATACATAATTTATGATATCGACTGGTATCGAAGGTGCTGGATGGAATTTCAATATGAAATTTGAATTGTTGGGACCTTGTACCATTCCATATGTTTTATCATTAACGACAAGATATTCGCCTTTCGACATTTTCTAGTATTTTTTCACACGAATAAACAGTCAGTTCTGTTGCGTCCCTGTTAGTGAAAAAACCACATATGTGTGGAATCAAACGAAGTTTTGACAATTCACACTTGAAAATTTTATATTATTCAGATCAGAACCAGTTTCACTCATAGCGAGCATTATCAGCTAATATAATACAAATTAAAACATTTTTTTTCAACAACAAATACACATTTTTACAGCTATTTGCACAAGATATTATATGACAAGAACAGGTTTTGCTCTTCAATATAAGCCAATTTAAATAATTTTTTATGTTGATAAAATATTTCAATATTTAAACAAAATGTATTTCCACCAAGAAATGACAATTAAAAAAACAAAATTATTTGATCAGGGGTCAAAACGGGATCTTAATAATATTAAATTGTGGAAGTATTATAAAGGTGTTTTAAATAGTGTGTGTTTTTTTAGTTAAATTCATAGTATTAATTATTATTAATACAAATTAAAAAATGACTTTATTTAAATAGCTACTCACACTGTAATAAAAAAACGCCCATTAGAGTAAATAAATAATAAATAACCAGGGTATTTTATAACAAAAATTATGAATGAGAAAAATTTACAAACAAATCACCTCTTACATAATTTTAAGAGCCATGATAAGTCGTAAAAAAGGATCCATAAGGAACCATAATATATTTTTAGCTGCACTCCCTTTTTGTACATTGAAAATATTATACACACTCAATTTCAAGGCCAGTTTTTGCGAAAGTCTACGGCCGCTTGTATAAAAAAAATCATATTATGTAAATAACATATTTCGTTTTACTAAAAATATGGAAACAATGAATTACTGTATTATTCCTTAGGGGTGTCAACGTATTTAACAAAAAAAAAAATAGCTTTATGGGTATTTATATAGGTAAATAAATAATTGAAATAGAAAGTGAAGATTGAATTGAGAGTTGCCATACCTAGTAATTTTCTTACATCCGACTTAGTAATTACGTATTCAAAATATGTGGGTATTTCCCGTTTTACACCGGGCAACAATTTGTTTACGCAAAGTCTATGAGAGAAGTTCTTGCGATAAGATTTATTGGTTTAGGTGAAGAGACCTTTGTACAGTTTTGGGACAAGATACAGAGGGATATCACTATCGCATTTTGGACTCCATGCTAGTAAACTGTATGTCATTATTTTTTAGGATTTCAAATTATCATTTCACACATATCAGGAGACATTTCAGCCAGCGGTTTTTAAATTGATGTCTTCAAGAATTAAAAGTTTCTTTTTCTTCGTGTATAAAATTGGTGATACACTGAAATCATTTAAATTATAAACAGGAGGGTAGATAGACGTTTTTATCTTGACGTAGGGAGTAGAAAATAACGTACGGCAACCACTGCTTGATGTAATTTGAAGAATCAAAATATTTAACAGGATTAAAAATTTCGGACCCATTAAAAAATTTGTTTCTATAAACAATATATTGAAATAAACGTCGATAATAAATAAAACATAAAATTTCGATTATTAGCTTTACTTTTTACTTGATATATGATTTGGTATATAGACGATGCTAACTGTGTATTGTACGTCAGTTCTGTCGCATCCGTGTGATAGAATGCCCGAAGAAAGGCGAAACATGTGGAATCGTACAAAGTTGTAACAATTCAAATTTAATACTGAAATTCCATCAAGCACCTTCAGTCGATATCATAAAAGATATGATTTCATTTCATATAAAAAAATACACGGTATTTATGCCGGTTTTCATGTTCTCGTGTGATATGCAGCCGAAGTGACCGTCCATCGAAGCAAAACGCAGTCGTCCGTAAGACTAGTCACTAGAGTCGACCGCCTCGCCTCGAAAGTGTGTCAGGAAGCCGTAGTAAGTACGTACGTAGATAATTTGTAAAGGCTGGCCCAATCGAGCGATGCTTCCTCTCGCGACCGCCTTACCGCCGCAAAGGCCGCCTTACACTCGGACAATAGTAATCGTAATCGAGACAGGAGCGAAATATTCCGCCGAGAGAAAAGCCTTAGCTAACTAGTTGAAGAATTTCCATGCAAAATCCGATTCCACCGTCATAATAGTGATGACAGCAAAGAATGAAGCCATCTCCTCGGATGCAAATTAATAAATAATAAGACAGAGCAATTCAATTTATGATATCGACTGAAGGTGATACGACTTGTTGGAATTTCAATATCAAATTTGAATTGTTACAACTTTGTACGACTCCACATGTTTTGTCAGTCCTGTTGCATCCGTATGATAGAATGCCTGAAGATGTCGAAAGGCGAAACCATGGTCGTTAGTGACAAAACATGTGGAATCGTACAAATTTGTAACAATTCAAAATACAATATAGTTTCTACCAAACTACTGCAATAATTATAATCTGGCCGTTACATAATGTGCCAACTGTCGGACATTGAAATATCAAAAAATAGTAAGAAGATAATAAATAAAAAGCATGAAATTTAGAGACATATTTTTATAAGAACACCACGGGAACAATTAATTTAAATTCCATGAAATCACGTCTGATACTTGTTATAAATTGTTTTGTTTATTCATCAATGACAGCGCTGACAGTTGTTTTTGTGCAGCCGTAATTTTGTATGTTTGACACTCGCTTCAGATCAAATCGACTTGTCAAAAATATTTATATACATAATAGTGCAATTTCTTATCACTCTGTAAACTGACACGAATAATGCGGTGTGAAATAAGGCTGACTTGTTTTATTCACAATATAGTAAGTAGCTTGGTCGAGTACTTGGCCTTCGATGTCCCAATATCTTTTTTTTTATTCCTTTAAATAACAAATAACGCCAAAGTTGCTTTTGTCACTTCACTAAGATTGCCGTAAAACGAACATAAAAAGTTATTCTGAGAAACAAGACATGGCTTAGATTTTTCAAGCGTGTAAAGTTATCGCTGTGTGGTGTGACTGCTTACATGCTAACATGTTAACCGTCACTTCTTAGTGGAAAGGGTATTAAGAACATTATATTTGTTATTTATGTTTCAACAACTAATCAGGTAATAATACTCGCGATGAGCGAAACCGGTCATGATCCTTATGATACATTAAATAAAATAGGGCAAGATATATAAGTAAGTAATGAAAAATAGTAAGCTGCGACATAATTAGAGATTTTTTGGTGTTATGTATTGTATCAAAAAGGTCTGTTGATTTCTTATTCTCATAAATCATTAATTTAATTATGACCATTTTCAACATTCCCTGAACGAAATGATTATACAATCCTGTCCCTATAATAATTTTATTCAGACCTTTCTATAATCTTATACTGACCAAAAATTGATTTAAATTCTGACCATTTAATTTGTTGCCTTAAAACAAGACGGATATGAGACACAAGTATTGCTTAACCATCTGACTGATGACGTCTCAACCGTTGAGATGGCCGTAAAACTATTAGATTATCAGATGTACCAAAATTATTTTAGTATTGAAATATGTGCAGCCTGATGTGTCCTGGGAATCTCCGTAAATCAGGTAAACAAAAACGCTACTCAATTAATTATTAAAACCTTTAATGTTGAAATAGCATACATGGGGCTCAGCCGAGAGTGGGTTAATTGTATACATGTAAATGGAAATACGTCTTACAACTTATTATTGGTTTGATAATTGTGTACAAGTGAAGATACAGTAACTCGAACCATTTTTCATAAAAGGTCACAAATAAATTACGAAACAATGAAATGGGAAAATAGATTTTTTCATGTTTCGTATTAATAGGAGACGGAGACAGCAAAAATATTTCTCAAATATATTGGGGCACTATTGATAGTTCTTTGCAAGTGGAGTATACATGTTTCAACTCGAAAACAATATCAATTTGAAACAAATAAATAATCTATTTCAAAGAACTAATATACACATACGGACGACCCAAGTCTCAATATGAACCCAATATTTGTCGATAATAGCGATGTCATCTTCATTTTCATACTTATAAATGTAAATGAGAGTAAATATTATTGTAGATGCCTTCATACAATGTAAAAAAAGTTAAAAGAAAAACACTTAAGTAATAATATGTGGCAACGTTATTTGAGTAAGACAGCAGCTTCAATACCATTGAGTTACGGCGCCATTCGAGTTCAATGGGTTAAAATGATGCATATGTCACAATTATTGCTTGTAGTCGTCGAACACCACGACTTTTAATTATACTACACATGTAAATATGTTATATCACAGATTCGAGGAAGAGGTGAGGAATCTATAAAAAATAATCAAGACAGTTTGTAAGAGTAACTTTACCTAAGCGTGGAATGAATATTACAGTAAAACAAAATTACAAATTTGGTCCCACATAGCGTCACCAATTCACTAACTTCATTTATTAAAAATCTGGGACATATGGCCGAAAAATTAAGACTAGTATATGTGAAGTTTGCCATTAACAAAATGTTTAAACTTGTCTATAATAAGTTTATCAATTTACAGGAAACGTCGAGTTTAATTAAACCGGAATTCCGGACATATATTATAGTACAGTGAAACCTCGATTTTGCGTTTTCCAAGGGACCCTGAAAAAATAACGGTAAATGCGGGAAACGGTGAATGCGGGAAACGGTGAATGCGGGAAAGCTTCAAATAATAATAAACAAGTAAAATCGTAAAAAATATTTATTTGTTAGTTACTTGTAAAACTGTATATAAAATTTATTTTTTAAAAAGGTCCTTTATGTCAGTATGCTTCTTTGTTATTTGGAACTTTAATCGGAACAAAGACCTGTTACTAAAAGTTTGTATGTACAGGAATCATTACTACCATGAATTTTAAACAACTCTACATTTGCATCGTAAACAATAATACGCGTGTGGTGGATTTCAACCCAAAAAATAGCAAATGCGTCCAATGCGTTACGTCAAACATGTACAGCAGATTCCAACGTGTCTAGACATAACACCTGCACTCGGCTGTGTCAAACTTGCTTGCCGAGATACGGAGAAACATGCAATACAAACGGTCAATCGGGATAATATTTGTGACGGGACCAAAATATTTAGACGGTTTATCGAGGAAATCGGGAAATCGGGAAACGGTCAATGCAGGATTATTCAACATTGCTCTTATGAGAGTTTGACGGGACTATAAAAAATAAGCGTTCCATCCGGGAAAACGTATTATACAAGATCGGTTGATCGAGGTTCCACTGCATATCATTCCGGAATGTACCCAGTTGATCCGAGATGGTTGTCAATCCCAGTCCCAGAGAAGGGTACAGTTGATGGGCTGGGTATATTAATAAATAAATATTTCGATAATCCCGAAGAATAAATTACGATTGTTAATTTTCATCGCCTAAGCTCAGATGGGGTTTGACTTGATTGTAAGCTCGTGCAATTCTGAAGAATTAAATGCATCATTGATTGAATTGGCATTCACTTGGTAGAACTCCATTATAACACGGTGAAAAAATAGCAATGTATTTTAGTTCTACAAATTTATTTTTAACAAATATAGTTGATAGCTATTTCGGCTCACGCCATCGTCAGAACTATGCTTAAACTAACATTCGCTTAACTATATATAGCTGTGCAGAAAAGGCACACAACACATCCTCTCTCCTGTTCCAACGGCCTAGCTTGTTACTTTAACACAATGACACTAAATTTTCAAAATTCTAAATGAAACAATAGGTGTCTATGACAATAAGATTATATGTGGGACGGAAGTGGTCCTTATGGAAGCAAATCAGACCACCCCTTTGTAAAACGGTTGGACAAGTGGCGATACTATTATGTTAGTTTGTTCGTTAAGAATCCTTTGTGATAATTGGTGTCTTTTGATTTCCAGCTGTTCCAAAGCCGTCATTCTCCGACCCTTACTACAAAGATGCAAACATTTAGGGGCTGAGTTTGAATTTATATTATGTGATTCATTAATAACGTGATTAGCGAATTTTGAATCTGTTTTGTTACTGTTCACATGTCTGTTTACATGTTCCTTAGCTCGAGTAGAAGTATATCTACCTAAATGTTTGCACAGTTCTGACGATGGCGTGAGCCGAAATAGCTATCAACTATATTTGTTAAAAATAATTTTGTAGAACTAAAATACATTGCTATTTTTTCACCGTGGTAAATGCATCATAGTATATTTTTAAACATTTTGTCAGTGTATTAATTTTACAAAAGTAATTTCGACCAAGGCAGTGTTGTATGCGCGTGACAGCTCTTATCAATGGGGAGTAAGACGATCAGTGTGCAAGTCAAGATTGATAAGGTATGTGGTCCATCTTCGACAATTCGAAAACGAGGAAAGTTTGAAGAGTGAACGACCTTATGCCTAGTCTTCTACTTGAAACGTGTAGTAGAATAGATATGCGTCGCTCGTTTTCAAAACTTTCCATGTAAATTTAAAATACGGTGAAAAAATAGCAATTTTTTATGATTCTACAAAATTTATGAGATATAGTTGATATCTGTTTTGGCTCACGCCATCGTCAGAACTATGTTTAAACGTACATTTAGTTATATATAGCTGTGTAGAGAAGGTAGACGATACATCTTCTCGTCTGTTTTAAAAACCTAGCTTATATCGTGCTAGCAATGAAACTAAAATTTAAATTTTAAATAAAATTAAGGCGGCACTTTCAGTAAGCTTAAATACTGGCCAGAGATGATTTATTACAGAAATTCATTAGCCTTTCGCAATGGTCTGAGGAGCGGCGAAAGACTTATATTTGTCTGTTCGTTTAAAATTTCGTGTGACAATTGATATCTGTTGATTTCCAGCTGTTCCAAAGCCGTCATCTTGCGACCTTTATTACAAAGATGTAAACACGTAGACGCTGAGTTAAAATTTATGTTATACGATTCTTTTATAAAGTGATTTGCAAATTGTGAATTTGTTTTTATTAATACATGATCTTATATGCTCCTTAGCTCGAGTGGATATACTTCTGCCTGTCTGTCCGATATATACGGATAAACACGAGCCATAGGAAATTTTAAAAATACCGTTTCTGTTAAATTTATTAATTTGATCTTTACTATTTTTAAGATGTCTGCCTAAATTGTTATAAAGTAAAATGTCCTGTGGCTCATAAATTTAAAATCACTAAATCATATCCAAATATGAACCAATCTCTTTAACGTCCAAATCGAAGAAGCAAACCATAAATCAAACAGCTTAAAATTTTTGTAACCCTAATTTTCGTCGTCACCGTTGTTATCCCCCGTTCGATTATTTTTTTATTCGCATAAATAAGGTTATTCCACTTTTTTTAAGAATTCATACTGATTTTTAAATGCGATTCAGAAGTTACTGGGACGACGCCAACGGATCGCTTCGTTGCAGCGTTTTATCTTAGTATTAATTATTGGTATAATTAATTATAATGCGTGAAGCTTGTAAGCTATTTATGTTCAAATTATTTGACTGTAAAATTTTCCCACTTTTTATTCTTGCTACTGAGAATTACAACATTGAATTAATAATTTGTAAGTTTTGTACCGTATAGTTGTAATAAATAAATAAACAAATAAAATTATTTCTGAACTCTTAACTCGTTCCCTGCTGAGCATTTTAAAGGATATTGCAACGCCTAGACTTCAAAAAATTATTGAAAAATATTGGTTTGAAACAATCTTATTGAGTTTGTCAGGACATATAAAGCACTGAATTAACTCAAAAATTAGTACTAGAAGGTTTTAACCACCGTTAATTCACATATTTTCGGGTATCAATATAGTAAAATCAGTCGTCTCAACAGTTGAGACGTTAGCAGTCAGAGGATTAATGAATGTTTAATTGAATTGAAGTTTGATTACATATTAGTAAGTACTAACAGGCCCTTGAAATTAATTGTAGACTATTCTACCTGTGAATTATTTTCATCGTTTTTGAAATATTTGTTGTGTTCATATGGTAAAAGGTAACTCAAAAATTGTATTGTATCGGTAGATAATTCTCACGACTAGCGAAACTAGTATTGATTTGAAAAATATAAAATTGTGATAAAATTATATAAATTATACGAAGGCGTGTTATTTGACGTAAGGAATGCCAAGATTGAAATGGCCGGTTTTCAAATCGAACGACATCCTCCAACATCACAAAATAGCTCGGGGCATCTGGCCGACACAAATACGTCGAGGTGATTGCAACACCGCGTATCTCAACGACGCCAGTTTTCAAGGAGTTGCAACTCGCGAGTTTACGCGACAGTTTGCCGAGGCAGTACAATTTTAAACATTTCAGAATGCATATCATTTCATGTAAACGGATGCCACACGGTGGAATTTTACGCAGTAAGGGTGTTCATTTTTAGCGATTTATGAAAGTCTAGAATTTGAATTGAGAGATCGTTCGAATCAATATTTGGTACCAGTTAAGAACGGGGACGTACATAATGTGTAATATACTGAGAATCGTTCATCGGAATACAAAAGAGCTTACGATTTTTTGCATTTTTAAGGTATCTACTGTCACTTTTCGTTGGAAAAGCATGGTAATTAAATCAAAAAAAAACACAAAGTGAAATACTTTATTTCCACCATGTATTATTATCAATTCTCAAGCTGCTGACAGCTTGAGACCGTTGATGGTTGATACTTAAAAATTAAAGGAGTTAACTGTGCTCAATGTTTGTATGTGAGCTACTTTTATATTGAAATATATTCCGATTTTTTTTGATAGTTTTCACATTTTTGCTTAAAACCAAGAATACTGAAATATTGAGTGTTGAATATTCGATATTGCTAGCAGGGAGATTAAAACCATGGCCGGTTTCGATAATCGCGATCATTATCATGTGATAAAAAAATGCGTCTAATGATAGCAAAATATGACATTTCTTTTCATTGAATTCAACATATCTTTGATAATTTTCATAAAATTAGGATCAAAGTGTCAAGTCTCAATAGATCGTATTTCTTAAATAATCCAATTTAAAAAGGAAAGCGCCAGGCGCGCGCATTTCAAAATAAATTTTATGATTCATGGGTAAATTAAAAGCACGGTGAAAAATAGATATGTATTTTAGTTCTACGAAATTAATAAGGTATTCAGTTGATAGCTATTTCGGCTTACCTTATCATAACTAGTTCTGATATCGTATATGATATTAAACATGTATTCTTTAAATTTTGTACAACAAAAACACATTGCTATTATTATACAAAGTATATTATTGTGTACGAATTCAGTGAGTAAGCAATGGTGAACCATCCTATGAGTGTACTATAATGAAATTAAATTTTAATGTGTTAGGGAAAAGCTTGATTGCATAAAATTATCCATGTCAAACTTCGAAAGCAGTGTCTCAAAATCGACCAATTGCGTAAGCGACGTATTGTAAGCTATTTAGCGACCCAGATTTATTTTTTAAGAAACAGGGGTTTAATGCCAAAATCGAAGTTAGGGATTGCAATACCGGACAATATTTAAAATATGGTATTTAGGTAACCGATAACAATGGTGTTTCTCTGCTGAATTTTATAAAATATCTGTATAGCATAAAATCGTAAAGAATAAACAAATATTCGTTAGAAATATAAAGGTCTTTTTTTATTGAATTAAAATATTTTGTCACAAATTGTCAGCTAGTTTATCAAATCATCACGCGAGGCAGTTAAAAAGAAGTCGGATGTGACACATAAAAAAACAAAATATATAAATACGGTAAAATCAATATTTATTTTGTTTGAAAATTCTTAAGAGATTGTTAACATTTCATATTCAAATGAATGTACTTCATTTCATTGTACCATAACATATATTGTATTATTTCCTATTAATTTTTCTGTTAGTTCTTGAACATTTGGTTTTTTACAGCTGCTTACTATTGGCTCGAATTTTGTATAAATAGACTTGTTCGCTGGCTAGGCCGGTTTCGAGTATAAAATATATAGTAGAAATATTACTAATAAATATGTTTTTATTACTTGAAATATCATGCCTTTCAAACGCAGAATAAAAAATAAGGCTTATTATAATTCATATCGAAAAAATACATTACAATTTCGATTGTAATGCAATTGTAAGAGGCATTACAGTCACAGGAGAACATATGGGAGAACGCCGCTACAATGCAGGCATCGAGTTCTAAAGGTTCAAATTAAAATCTAGTAACGGTCACGGCGAAGAAACTCCACACCGGGATCGCGGTAATGCTATCCCTGATCAAAGCGTTTCTTTTCATTACATTTTCGTCTGGCGAAAAGGTTTTTTGTTCGGTTTAACTGGGTCACCGGCGCCGACAGCATATGCGGCCTAATTAAAAATATAACTGCGAGATTCAAACAAAAAGTTTGGAGCATGAAAGGCAAGGCGAAGGCATCAGCCGAAGCGCTGTTTATTCGCTGATAATAAAATGCTTCTAAATATAACGCGGCGTGTTCCGACCGGCGTGCTGTTTCATATTTGAGTTTGCGGTACGGCGCCACACGCTGTGGACCAACTTTACACGCTCAATTTACACCGCAGTCATTTATTAGGACTACACAAAATTGCATCGTCACTCCAAAATACAATAATATTAATAACATCCCAAGAATCGAATCGGACTGTTCATAAGATTTATTTAATAAAAAGTCACCATTTTCTGCCGATTGGGTCATGAATGAATCTTAAAGTGAGTAAATTGAAGATTCGATAAAGCCGAATAGTAACACGGTGAAAAAAATAGCAATGTATTATAACTATATGGTAGTTCTGACGATGGTGAGCCGAAATAGCTATCAACTATATTTTTTTTAAATAATTTTGTAGAACTTAAATACATTGCTATTTTTTTCACCGTGTTATAATGGAGTTCTACCATGTGAATGTCAATTCAATCAATAAAATTGTTTGTATAAACTCCACGATATAAATATGCCATAGGTAAAGATGTTTATTTTATTAACACTCAATCAGTATCTGTGGACGTATCTTTACCACAGTCCTTACTTATAATACTTGAATATGAGTCTATACGTTGTACCTACTTAAAAATATAGCTACAAATAGGCAGGAAACAGAGCTCCCACTTCACAGGCTCCGCAAGTCTCCATTTTGTAAATATTGTTAATAATAACATTGTTTGGTAAAATCGTTTTGTCATAAGGTATAGATATCAAAGTATTCAATTCCACAAAGTGTTACGTGTGAATGTTGGTAGCTATTTCGGTTTACGTCATCGTCAGTACTATGATTAATCTTAATTTAATGATAAGGTCTTAATACTTGATTATGTATGTCTACAAATTGAATGCAGATTTCGGCTCGCGCCATCGTCAGAACTATGCTTAAACTAATATTTGCGTATCTATATATATATAACTGTATAGAAAAGGTACAAATTACAAGTATAGGGTAAAATAATAGATAGAATACAACTAAATATAATAAATAGTATCCCCATTAGTCCAGCCTATTACTTGTTCTGATGTGCTTCCGTAATGACCACTTCTGTCCCGCATGTAAACTTATTGTCATAGCCGCCTTTTGTTTCATTTACAATTTTAACAAGCTAAGGCGTTAAAACAGGAGAGAAGTTGTGTATTGTGTACCTTTTCTACACAGCTATATATAGATAAGCAAATGTTAGTTTAAGCATAGCTCTGACGATGCGTGAGCCGAAATAGCTATCAACTATATTTAAAAAAAATAATTTTGTAGAACTAAAATACATTGCTATTTTTTTCACCGTGTCAAACTATTTTACTTGATCAAAAGTATGTGTAAAATAATCATAGTCAATTGGTTTTAGTCTCTCGGTGTATCATAATACGATACAACTCTTCAGACTAACTATTTCAGAGGACAGTTTCCACTCAACGGGCGGTAGCTTCAAGTTCCAGTCGAGTGGCAACCTAACGCGACGCACTGTCAAAGGGATCCGGATACACTGGACCGAGTCGATTATCGCTCCGTGTAATATTACGCTATCGCGGGGTGTTATTTCACCGAGTGTGCGTTAGTGACGTCATAACACGCGGCACGGCCGTCTCTGCTTCCCTATTAATAGGACGACCTCTCCTAGGGCAGACGAAAAAGTCAACGATCCGCGGGCGGCGACATTTTCGGGTTCACCAACCCTCCCCCCGCCGAGTGCGGCATTCGAAACCTGCCTGTGAACATTTATTCAAACACGCGACAGCTCCGCACTTACACAGTCTGCGAATTTTCGATATTTTGGAAGACCGGCACACGCGAAAGCGTCGTAAACAGAACTCCACTACAGCCTTGATTACAGTAATGGAGATACGGTACACCTCGTTAGAACGGACTAGGGATTGCAATTTACCGTCAAATTTCAATAACCGGTAAACGGTAAATAATTTTACCTCTTACCTGTATAACTGTACGTACTGTGGCGACTTTCACTAAAGATGGTATCCTGGATTGAAACATAAATAATTTAAAATACATTTAAGGTACTTTAAATGTGTTTCAGGTGAATATATGTATGTTTTAAATGTACTTTTTTAAGTAAATCAGATAATTTATTATTTGCCACACAAAGATTGATTAATTTAAATTACGACTGTGTAATATTTGGTTTACCTGCCTGTAAGAAGTTCATGCATAAACTATTAGGTTATCCATTAACTTAACATGTAGTATATATATATATATATACATATATATATATATTATACATGTATGCATAATTCCTATTCATTAATATAAATTTTTTATAAAAATTTATGAACACAATGCATTGGATTATAGAGTTTATAAATAGGTGGTTATTTTCTTTGGTATAATGAAAACATACATAGAATTTTCTTCGCTATCTGAATGAAAAACTAGAATCAGCTGCAGCCTGCAGTGGGCATCACGGTGACCGCGATTGCGATGACAGATGACACCAGTGTGACAAGTAAAAACATCAATGTTGTAGGAGTTGAAAAAAACTTCTCATTCCCTCATGCATATATCATAATAAAAATTCGTTATTATATGCCTGTATCTGGCATTGACTCGCGATAAAAACATTTCCGGTAAAAACCGGTAAATTTTTATTTTACGGGTAATTACCGCTGGTGCATTTTGCTGGTTAACCGGTAATACAATCCCTACAACGGACTGATTCGAGTAAAAGGTGACCAAAAATGCCGAGAGTGCGTTTTTTTAATATTCCTTAATCATTTATGATATCGACTGGAGGTGCTTGATGGAATTTCAATATCAAATTTGAATTCCTCATGTTTTGTCAGTAACGACCCGGGATTCGCCTTTCAGCATCTTAAGGCATTCCATCACACGGATTCAACAGAGCTGACGTAAAATAAACAGTTGGCATTGGCTATATACCAAAGTTATTAATTACACGAAAACACGTACCCCAAGGCAAGCAGTAAATGGTAGATAAAACAAATTTAATATTAATATTATTCAGTCAGTTCTGTCGCATCCGTGTGATTGGAAGCCCGAAGATGCCGAAAGGCGAAACCCGGGTCGCTAGTGACAACATTTGTGGAATTGTACAAAGTTGTAACAAATCAAATTTCATATTGAAATTCCATCAAGCACCTTCAGTCGATATCATAAGTTTTTATATTAACTATTGTACGTTATTGACATTTCTAGCTGTTCGGTTTCGCTCTTCATTAGGCAGATAATAAATGGCGGTATCCACACTGAAGAGATAATAATGGGTTACACGTTTTCTTCGTCGAATCGATATCTTCTAACGATATGTGACGGGTGCAGTAGGCACTCGAGCAAGTCGCTGCCGTTGACTAATTTGAAACGACTCGTTCAAAAATGTTAACACAAATCAAAAACTTGGGCAATTCGCTGTAAAATTAAAGCGCCGGCCAAGTATTCAATAATGTGGATTCGGGTTAGGTGTGCTAAGATTAATAGGCACCTTGGGTGGGCAAAAACACCGCAGTACTAACCGAACGTACGAATCAATGGACCATCAATAAATTCAACATTCTTTTTGCGGCAGCCGCGCTCGATCGCCTGTTCGTTCAAATTATTTATTTCGTAAAACTTGCGGACAAGTAAGTCACGCCTAAGCCGAATAAATTGATCGACCGTTCGTGATAAGAGCCTAGTCACTCTTTATCCAGGCGGGGAGTTTTACAACGGATGTACATCACAACAAGTCATATAAATTCAACCAAACAGAACCAAACAATTGTTCTAATTTGCATAGCTGCACATCGAAAGGTGGACCTGGGAAGTAGCGTTACAACCATAAACAGTTGGTTGATTGAATTGGAATTTACTTGGTAGGACTCCATCATAACAAGGTTCATTTTAGTTCTACAAAATTTATTAATTGTAAACAGTTGGCATTCATTTTTATCCAGTTCACAGAACTTGGTCAGTTCAGTTGCATCCGTGTGATAGAATGCCTGAAGATGCCGAAAGGCGAAACCCGGATCGTTGGTGACAAAACATGTGGAATCGTACAAAGATGTAACAATTCAAATTTGATGTTGAAATTCCATCAAGCATCTTCAGTCGATATCATAAATTAGTTCATAAGCGTTGGTATTAAATATTTTTTGAAACGGCTGTTTGATGTGCGTTGATAGTTGACACTTAAAAAAATATTTCACTTTTAAGGTGTTAACTGTCGCTTCTTGATGGAAAGGCATCATATTTTAAACAATAAAAGCAAATTTTATAGTACTTTCCACAATATATTTCGATATATCGATACAAATTTTTGCTTAATTCTAACCTTATAAATGATGAAACAACTTTTGCGTCGTCACCATATATTCATTAGATTAGATTAATATATCCGTTTTTTATCTCTTTTTGGAAAAATGATATTGCCCTCTCCCATTTTTTCCTTTATTTCTTCCAGGAAATACTGGAACGCCTCTGACTGACTCTGAATTTCTTCTTTTTCTATTTGACTACCGTTAAAATGTCATATATTAATACATGTTGTTCCATTCAGTATTTAAGTGCAGGTTATTTTGATCATTAAAATTTCCCACTCCTTACTTCTCCTAATGAGTTCTTAATGATTGTTTAGAGCTCTTAATGGAATATTGATTTATCTAAATTTTGTTAAATATTAATAATTGATTGTAAATTATTATTTTTTAAATTAATTTACATTTTTTGTATCATTATTTTATGATTTCCTGTGAATTTTTACTAAGTTTTTGAACAAATGGTTTCGTATACCTGCTACCTTTAACTTAACTTATTTTTTTGTAAAAAGACTTGTTTGTAAATTGCATTATATCAGTTGATGATGCTCGCGATGATCGAAACCGGTCCTGATTAAAAAATATACAGTGAATCCTCGATTTTACGTTTCTCAAGGGACCCTGAACGGAAGTTGCGGGAAACGGTGAATGCGGGAAAGCATCAAATAATAATAAACGAGTAAAATCGTAAAAAACATTTATTTATTAGTTACTTGTACATACTGTATATAAAATTTATTTTTTAAAAAAGACCTTTATGTTAGTTTGCTTCTTTGTTATTTAGCACTTTAATCGGAACAAAGACTTGTTACTAAACTTGTGACTAAAAGTTTGTATGTACAGGAATCATTATTACTATGAATTTTAAACAACTGCAAATGTATTTGCACCATAAACAATAATACGAGTGTGGTGGATTTCAACCCAAAGAATAGCACATGCGTCCAATGCGTTACGTCTAATATGTACAACGGATTCCAACGTGTCTAGACATAACACCTGCACTCGGCTGCGTCAAACTTGCTTGCCTAGATACGGAGAAATATGCAATACAAACGGTCAATCGGGATAATATATGTGACGGGACTAAAATATTTAGACGGTTTATCGAGGAAATCGGGGAATCGGGAAACGGTCAATGCGGGATTATTTAACATTGCTCTTATGAAAGTTTGACGGGACTACAAAAAATAGGCGTTCCAGCCGGGAAAACGTATTATGCGAGAACGGTTGATCGAGGTTCCACTGTATTGTGGAAATAAGTACTAAAAATGTGTTTCTATTATTTAAAAATATATATTTACTCAAACATGTTCAAAAGAATTTGTTTAGGAAAAATATAGTGAAAAATTCATTCTAACTATACATGGAGAAGGGAGAGTTATTACCCACAAGCAGTAATTTCTTAGCATTTATATCCCTACACTCTCCGACACGTAAAGTTGAAAAGTTAATGATTCACTTTGACAAACAATTTTGGGTGCGGAGTGTGGAAATGTCATATGCAATGTGTTTTGTATAAATTAATTGAATATCGCCAAGACATGTACGATAAACATCAGAGCGTAATATGAAAACACTCAATTAATGATTTCATCATAGAACCGACATCTTTTCAAAATAATACAGAGCCTCGGGGTTACATGATCGTAACATTTAACTGGCTTCGTACACATCCTCAAAGACGATGTGTACGAATATTAATTTCACAAGAAAACGTAAAGCTATCTTGAAAGTGAAGTCAACAGTTTAAAAAAATGAGATTCAGTTAAATAAAAATAAACGAGCATAGATAAAACACAACATATTTTCGTCAGCACAACACTGTGACTACAAACCCCAAGGCAATCGAGTTAACCTTGTTACGTTAAAATACCAGTTATGTTTCTAGATTGTACTCACAACCAATGGGCGATTGTTTATCTTCAGTTCGATAGGTTGATTCCTGATAAGAGATTACAGCATCGGGTTAATTTTTTACGAATTGCAACACATAGGTATCTGAAAAAGGTATGCAAGGCACATTACAGCACGCATATACACTCTCATCCAGTCTGCGTATCAATTAAAAATAAACGATTAAACTTAAAACCCAGAACATGTTCATCCAGTAATGATATGTAATAATGAATCATTTATTAGAACACTTCACACGAGTAACAATCGCGGCCATTTCTGCAGTATCGTACTTGTTACTCGCAATGTCCCACTGTTGAATCATGAACAAAAAATCATACACGACCGCATTATGCTGAAAATTTCGGCGGGACATGATGGATTCTTTGTTTTTTTTGATGCACCAGGTGTGGAACAGGTAAAACATTTCTCATTTCGCCAATTCTCGCCGAAATACGATCAAATAATGGCATCGCATTGGCCGTGGCATCATCTGGCATTGCAGTAGCTTCTATGGGTGGAGGCATAACTGGTCATTCAGTATCTAAGCTGAAGCTGAATACTGAATATTCAAAATAACCCAGACCCAGTGTGCAACATAAAAAAAAAATCGTCCAAGGCCACAGTTCAGAAACAATGCAAAATTATCTGGGATGAATGCACTATGGCACACAAACATTCTCTTGAGACTTTATTTGTGTTGGTTAAATTCGGACTGACAAAAAATATCGTAACACGGTGTAAAAAAAAGCATTGTATTTTAGTTCTACAAAATTATTTTAAAAAATATAGTTGATAGCTATTTCGGCTCACGCCATCGTCACAACTATGCTCAAACTAACATTCGCTTATCTATATATAGCTGTGTAGAAAAGGCACACAATACATTCTCTCTCCTGTTTTAACGGCCTAGCTTGTTTCTTTCACACAATAAAATGACATTTTCAAAAATTCTAAATGAAACAAAAGGCGGCTATGACAATAAGTTTACATGTGGCTCGGAAGTGGTCATTACGGAAGCAAATCAGACCACCCCCCAGGAATAGGATGAACTAATGGGGACGCTATTATATTTTTTGTTCGTTAAGAATCCATTGTGATAATTGATATCTATTGATTTCCAGCTTTTCCAAAGCCGTCATTCTGTGACCCTTACTACAAAGATGCAAACATTTAGGCGCTGAGTTTGAATTTATATTATGTGATTCCTCAATAACGTGATTAGCGAATTGTGAATCTGTTTTTTTACTGTTGAACCGTGTTATAATGGATTTCTACCAAGTGAATGCCAATTCAATC
Source organism: Himalopsyche japonica (assembly GCA_028555115.1). Lineage (NCBI taxonomy): Eukaryota > Metazoa > Arthropoda > Insecta > Trichoptera > Rhyacophilidae > Himalopsyche > Himalopsyche japonica. Next base: position 137,332 of record JAHFWJ010000356.1, on the reverse strand, counting down.
AAGAAATATCGCACACTCAATTGCTCATCGAAATTAATATTGCTTTTCTGAATTGAATTGAGAAAATGAGTGGTTGGTGTTTTTATAAGCGGTCATCGTCTACAACGCTCTATTCCTCTTTCTGCCATAGATCTCATCCCCACACGTTTATAAGAGATTATTATTTTTATTTAACAATCAAAATATTCACTAGAAATAATTTATAAGGCAGAACAACGTTTGCCGGGTCAGCTAGTTGCATTATAAAATGCAAGGTAACTAATATAACGATTGCTACGAGATAACCAGTGTTTTGACGTGGGGGGCCGCAAAAGAATTCTGATATTTTGAAGGCAAGAATAAATTGAAACCCCCAAATAATATGACTGCACTCATTTAGATTTCTATAACTTCATAAAGATATCCTTTTAAAAAAAGTTTTTGATCCTAAGCTGTTTCACTTTTTAAGTATTGACTGTCACTTAATGGTGGAAAGGCATTATATTTGATAACGAAATACAATATTTAGTACTATTTCAACAATTTTATATTATTGGGATCGGTACCGGTTTCGTTCAGTGCGAGCCCAATGTACTTATCAGCTTAAATATCTTGCTCGTCATCTTCCTTAGAGCTATGTTACTATTGAAGCGAGCATGCAAATTGTAATGATTTCACAGTAGTAATTCTTAATATAAATATTATACATTAAAGCTAACTCTTATGCATTCATCCCCCTTTTTGAATGCATGTGATTGCAAAAGAATGGATATCATTTTGCAATGAGATTAATGCTCTAACTGTTCTACTGTGACGTCTCAACTGTTTGGAGAGGGGGTGTTTGTTAAGCGTTGATAACTGATAATTAAAATATAATATAATATAAGCAAGATAACATGATTAAAGTTTACGCGACAGAGCTTACTTTTGTTCTGAAATAAAGTTTGTTACTGTTTATAAGTTTGGTCAACTTCAAAAATACTGGATTTTTTTTTTTATATATAATATTTAAAATTGTTGGAATATTTTCTAAGTCATGGTCAATCGCGAGCCAAAATTTGGTCGATTTCGCAACACATGAAGAATTTTTGTTTGTTACAATCGAATTATAAAAATGGACCCCGAAAATGGAACCAGTTGACCGATATGATTCGTGATTATTTGTAATTGTAAAATTCTAAAAATAAAATATTTTTTTGCAGTAAAATGTTCACAATCCATACATAAATAAAAGTATGGGATAATTATTTAATAAACATATAACGAGATTTAGCTTTGAATAATAATATAAAATACCGATTGAATTGTCCAAAAGAATCTTATTAGAAGTTGATCCCGAGCATATTTAAAATAGAAAAGTAGCTCCCAGCGATCAAAAGGTTGGACACCCTTGTTCTAAGTGGTTCGGTAGGAAATGAGGCAATGTGCTTATTCTTGGTGGAAAAATGTTGTATTTAAATAATATAACAACATGTTAAGTACTATTTCCAGTTTTATATTAAGACCAGAATCGGTTTCACTCGACGAGAGCAATATCAAGTACTCAATTCAAATATCTTTCTTTTGTCTTCTTTCAACTATAAGTATTGAAACAAAAATGCTGTATAACGATTTGATAATGTGAATTATCAATTAGAATAACTAACCATAGCACGGAATCTTCACAAAATAACAATGTTATATTCTAGCTGCAAAGGGTGATAAAAAGGAATAAAAAATAATAATTGATTGAATTGGCATTTACTTTGTAGAACTCCATTATAACACGGTGAAAAAATAGCAATGTATGTTAATTCTAAATTTTTTTATATGATTCTTTCTACACAGCTATATATATCATAGAAGTAAATGTACCTTTAAACATAGTTCTTACGATAGCGTGAGCAGAAATAGCTACCAACTATATCTTATAAAATTTTGTAGAACTAAAATACATTGCTATTTTTTCACCGTGTTAATAAAAACAATTTTTTAATTGGAAACGTCGAAGAGTTTGCGGTATGATAAAAATGGGAAGGTTTTCTATATTGAAGTGAGTTTTGTCATAGTTTTCTGGTATCGCTGCCACGTCTCGACCACGATTTGTGTCGGTTCATACCTAAAGCAACTTTCCCTTTCTTGGCTCGTTCGCTCGGCCGTGAACCGTTAGCTCTGCTCTCGACGACGAAGCGACTACTTCTCAGATGACGATCGGTTATCTCCGCACTCGACTTTTCAACAACAACTGGTCGAAGCCATCGACACTTTTCACCAATAGACAAAACATCATTTCATTTATCAAGGCGGACAATTGCAGTGGTCGAAAAGACAATTTAAAAGGGTAACGGTGTTAGCACAATGTATATCTGCTGTTGTTCATCAGTAGCAGGAGTCGGCAGTAAATTCTCGACAACTTTATGCCGAGCTGTATGGTTTGTGAGTTACTTTTTAAAAATGCGGCGGTTCACTGCAGCTGTACTGACGATCTGTCGGGCATCAGTGATTGATGCCGGAATGATTTAAACACACATTAATAACATTATCATTAGTTTCTTTAAATAATATAAACACATTTTTTTGTACTTATTTCCAAAATACATTTTTTGATCAGGACTGGTTTCGCTCATCTTGAGCATTATTAACTGATGTATTCTATCACAAACCTTCTTCTTTGACCCATTTTTAGGTTTTGTATACCTGCTACCTTTAACTAAAATATTTTTTATGAACAGACTTGTTTGTAAATTGTATTCTACCAGTTGATAATTCTCGCAATGAGAGAAACCGGTCCTGATCAAAAATATATGAACCTTTGCTTTAGTAAATTAAGCCTGGAAATTATTTACTTAAAACTTGTACATGTAACCTCTTGTTAATTTGTACTTTGTAAGTTGATAAGCGGTGAAAAAAACCGTTCTAGATTTTATAATTATAAAATTGTGGAAATACTACAAAAAAAAATGTTTTATTATTTGAATATACAGTAAACCCCCCAATAATGAGCTCCCCGCTAATGAACCCCCAAAGAAAATTTGCGGCAGGTTTTCCAATAATGAGTTAAATCCCCCGAATAATGAAAAAAATAAAACTCCTAATTAGGCTTTCATAAAAATAGTTCATACAAATCTGTTTTTAAAATACTGTCGCGCATTGTCTCGTGTCTCTAAATTCACATGTCTTGATAATGTGCACGACTTAAATAATTTTGAATACGTATATGCTTAAGTAATAAACATATTTATGATAAATTAATTAATTAAAAAATAATATGTAATTCTGCATTTCAAATAAAAAAAATTCAATTGAATTGCTTAGCCCCCCAATAATGATCCCCCTATCTCTTCATTATTGGGGGGTTTACTGTATGTATTTCCAAAAATCGCGCACCGTCATCATAAGTAAACGTCGACAATACACACTGAGACCATTTCACTTAGCAAATTCTTTGTTGGTAAGCAATTTTTCCATCTTCAAGATTTAATATACAAGAATGAAAGAATTGGTTGATATAACCTCATGCCTTCATTATAACCCATTGCACTGGACCTTTACCGTGTATTTGAAGACATACATCTATCCAGAAGTAGGTTTGTGATTATTACCGACAAGTGCTGGAGTAAGTCGATAGGTAGGTGGATACACGTTACGTCTTGCGCAATGCTTTGTACGTGCGATCGGCGTTTGTGGTCCCGTTATAGCTGGCTTCTTTCGGAATTCAATGACGGTTTTTTCATCGTGTTTCTACAAGACTATTTTCGATTAATCCGAAGCAACAAAATTGAGCCGACCGCTTTCAATGAAATTCTCATGCGCCGTAGTCAAAACAATATTTTTTGTATGGAAGATTCAATGTCAGCCAATATTATTGATTGATGACATTGATAGGAATTTGAAATTAATGGTTTTATCATAGGAAGTGGGAAAACAGCGTCCGTTATGGAATTGGTCATTCGTTACAAAATCGGACAAGATATAAACGATTCAGTGCAAGTGTATAAGATTTTTTAAGAATGCTCCGTGTGTATTTGTAAGAATACAGCCGACCGCTCTATAGCGTAGAGATTACGACTACACTATAGGAATATTACATTATAATTGACTGGGAAAAATGCAAAATTTTATGGAGAGATTTTTCAAATAGGTTTCGTAAATTTCCCGAAATCAGCAAATTCAATCAAATGTCACGTTTCACATTTTTATATATTAAACGATCTCATATTTGTCCTTCAATTTGCAAATGGCAACAGCTACATAAAAATAATTTATGAAAATTTGACGTTTTGTAAAAAATACTTTATAGGTGGTATCGCTACACATTTGAGGAAACTTTTCTACAGGGAGATTTACTGTATGGTTTTAACTGCCTCAAAATACCACTTTGTAAATCAACCGAAATTTCAAATATTTCTAGATGATCACGATGACGTAATATTATCTGTAAAAATGTGTATCGTTTAACAACTCCATGACCGAACATAGATTACAACCAATAATAAATGCGTTGAAATGTGCAGAAACAAAGTGTGTTTATCGACGACAAAGCCATTTGTATGCACAATTTATAGTAAAATTTACTCCATTGACTGCAGGCGTTATTATGCAAGTATATAGTTATAAAAAAAATATTCGAAGACATGAAATAACTATTCGCGAAATTATTTTAATTAATTTCGACCGGTGACAAATGTTTTGTGTAGGTATTTGTTTACTGCATTATTTTTCAATAGATGGTGTTAAAATGCCAACAAAACGTGCTATATCATTTGTGAAACATAACTTCGTTGCGCATTGTAACTACCAAAACATTATTAATTATAGGGGTCAATGGCATTGTAATAACATAAATTAATCACTTTTTTGGCAAGCGCATATCGTATCAATTAATCAATGTAACCGCTGAATGATCGCTTCGAACGTATTCTTTGTCAGTGTAATTACATACAATTGAATAGAGTGAATTTTTTGTTTTCCATTTTATATAAATATTGAACCGGACCGAAATCTGGCGCCAGTGTCATGCATGCAAATACTTGAGTGAACTTGCGTGTATTTTAGACCCATTGAATGTGAGTTATTTCTTATGACATTAGGTTTATTCGTATATTTAGACTATTTCGCAACAAGTACAAGCGAAAGCATTTTTATTTGTTATGGATCGACGCGAGGAGAACAATATTTATTATTTCAAATGGTATTTTCTTAGTAATGGTAGAATTTTAAAACAATAAAATTAGCTGTATCATTTCGAATGAGTCAACGGTCACTTCACGGTGGAAAGCAATAATATACAATGTTTACTAAGTTTTTCACAAATTCATATTCATATGATCAGGACCGGTTTCACTTATTTCCATTGTTATAGCCGTGATATTAATTAGTGCTTTTGTAGAAACAATAGAATTTTTTGAGAATTGATGTCGCTCTATTTTAATTATGTCAAGTAATAAGAGGTCCTTAGAATCTAAAAATAAAAACCTTTAATTAATTTTCTTAGTTTTTGAGCCTTAGGGTTTATATACCTGGTAATATTTGGATAATTTTTATGTAAAAAGTCTTGTTTTAAGTTGTATTATATCGGTTAATAATGCTCGCAATAAGCGAATCCCTACCTGATCTTAAAAATTTGTGGAAATAGTACTCAAAATTGTGTTTTTAATACTTAAACATCAATTATGTTACATACAAATTGAAACAAATAATAATTTCGCAAATAATTAATGTGATAGCGAAAAATAGCTGATAGCTATACGAAGTATGCATATTACAGTCAAAATGATTCAATTTAAAATATAACAGAATGCTAGTAGACATTAGAGTAAGTGTTTGGAATAATGGAAAAAAAAATATGCATATTCGTCACTCATGTAACAACATGTATTGACTCTCTTTCATTTATATCACAGAATATCGCACTTCATGTCATCATCATCATCATCTTCATGTACATTAATTAAATTTAAAAAAACAGGCGTTAAGAAGTGCGCGTAATTAAGCAAGAGTGATAAAGTAAAAAGGAAGAAACAATGTTTTTATGAAAAGCGAAGGAAAATATGATTTAATTAGAAAATTTACCTGAAACTGCATAAAATAATGCCATGAATTGGCAAAATTTATTTCGGTATGTGAAAAACAAAAATCATCTATAAAATGTCAAATGAAACATAGACAATCCAACGAAAAAGAATCAAACATAGGACAATTTTTTAAATAAAGATCGAATTTCATAGTGTTTCGCACAATTTCTTGTTTTATATATTATATAGGTAATCCCGGAATTAATGTCGTTTTTTCAATACGCAACTTTATCTCGGTATGTTTGAGTCTGTTTACCAGTAAATACGTGTTATTATTTTTCTCTTCTTTGGTGATTCTTAACCTTTCTTTTGAACAAAAATTGGTTGTCTGTAAAGTCGGTTTACGGACGATAGTTTAACGTGACAACGTCATAAGAAAACATTGATGAAATGATTGCATACTTTTATGAATAAAATGGAATCATTTTTATTGAATTATCATTATTTTGTATGGATACGAAGAAGGAGTGAAATGAAATCTACAATTTTTTATTGATATATTTTATTCGCACGCGACAAACGGGACAATGAGTCATGTTTTTTCGTGCGTGCAGCGGGCGTTCATCGATTTATAAGACGTTTTCACGTCAAAAAAAATCAATTCTACCCAACTACATAAAATGGTAGAGACGTGTCCTTCGGAAACACATTTAAGAAGCTGTATGCTGATTCTGGTTAGTTAAAAAAAAAAACTGCAACAGGAGCAACGGAATCCATTTGTGAAATTTAAGGTGATATACTGGACATAAGAAAGTGCCAACGATGGTTCAGAAAATTTCGATCGGGTAATCTCGATTTGAAAAATGAGTCTCGAAGTGGACGGCGCAGTCTAGTGGATGAAGCGGCTCTAAAGGCAGAAATTAAAGCAGATCCGACGATGACCATTGATCAATCTTCACACATTACAATTGAATACTCACTGCTATCTAGAGAAAATGGTGAATTTTCAAAAAGAAGGCATTTGGGTTCCTCACGCGCTAACTGATCACAACAAACCGCAGCGCCTCAGCATGTGCAAAATACTGCAAGAAAAGCCACATTCTTCCCCGTTTCTCTGTGACCTTATCACCGGAGATACAGCGATTACCGATTACTGTAGCTCTCTATTGTGATCAGGTGGACAAGTTAAATACAAATTTACAAGAAATTAGACCTGCTCTAATGAAAAGAAAGAATGATATTCTTCAACACGAAAATGCCCGTCCACTCATTGCCGAGATTACACAAAAAAAGATCCAGGACATTGGCTGGGATGTTTTATCGCATCCACCTTATTCTCCGGACTCAGCAACGAGTGACTATCACTTGTTCCGTTCTTTAGAAGCTCAATTAAGTAACAAAAAAATCGAACATATTGAAGACCTAAAATCAGGTCTCTCGGAGTTCTTGGAATTTAAACCGAAGACCTTGTATGATTTAAAAAATCAAATTTGAATTTTACTGTAAAAAACGACATTAATTCCGGGATTATCTAATATATGCAATGTATGATTTATTGCCGATTTATGGTCGCAAATCATTTATTTTTGAATGGGGTTTCTTTAAAAAAGTATTAGGAATATTTTCAAGAAGAAAACTGGTAGAATGAAAACCAGTGATCGCTAAAACGGTCGCTCGCGAGCTACCGGTAGCTTCGCCGGGGCTTTTTCGGTAGCTCGCGTAGGATATTTGATCATATTCATAAATTTGCCTATAAAATTTTATTATTGAACTCAGATAATAAAAAAAAATGAATCAAGCTAAATTTCAACGGAATACTTGAAAGGTTGCCGTTGTAATATAATTTTTTTGGCATAACAATTTGTGCGTACAACGAAGTAAGATAGAGAAGCGGTCAGAGATGTATTACGATTGATGCGAACTGCACCATACACTTTGTCTAGAGTAGATATAAAAAAACAGACTCACAGATTTACATTTTGATAATTGCATTCGGATGGGAGTGACAAGGCACTCAACGAGAATTGAAAAAAATGTGAAGGAGAGTGAATGCCATTATTATCACTGATTATTTTTACTCACACATATCTATTAATTATTATTTTGTTAAAAATAAATTATAAACGTACGCATTTAATGTTTCAATGAAAATCTGGTGATCTAATATATTTTTAGTAAAATAATAATATTATGTATGGTACGACAAAGGAAGGTGATAAAAAATTAGAAAGAAGAAATGTATATATATATATATATAGCTCACCAGACAATTTCAATTTCTGAAAGAAGCTCACATTCTTATTGAGTTTAGATCACTGATGTAAAGCATATTTACTAAATTGTATAAAATGTATGGCATTTATATCAGTATGATGCAGGTGTCTTCAAGTAGATTGGTAAACCTGGGTATACTGTAGTAGTAAGTAAACTTTGAAATGCAACTATATATTTATGCGATCTGCTGCTATAGACCGATCATTATAACAGTGCGCCCGGAAATGCGGCGGACGATGAAACTAAATGTGAAACCCCCGGATAAAGCGAATGACCGGACCGCAAAAATGACAAATAAGAAGCCACGGTATTAGCAACTTCTATAATAATTGTATTTATCGAATAGAGGCGAATATAAAATTTTCGAGCTCAGAGACTTTTGCGTCGAACCGGAAATATACACAGGGCTACGTTTCCACGCGCATAAGTAACGTGGTCGATCATTCGTTTAGAATCTAAGAAAACAGCATTTCCACTCGTCAAAAAATGTGTGTTGGTCGGTCATGTTGGCATACATGTAATATATCTTCTAGGCGAGCGACTGTTTGCTTATTTCCTATAGTAACAGTCAAAGACGTGGGAATAAATAGATCGACGAACAGGCGAAGCCATTGCACATTTTTACCAGAGTCGACCGAGTGGGAAGTCCAGAAGTCCAGATCGGGTGGGTGTCGAAACCGTTCCTCAAAATAATAATAACATTGAGGAGTGAAAGACATCGATGCATTTTAATTGTGTGAACCCTTAAATAGTCAAGGAACAAACAATTTGTAGATTTCCGATCTTACAAGAGTAGATTTTTATAGAGAGATTTAAAATTCATATAGACGGCATCCGTGACGGCGCTTTTAAGAATGTGATAACTATTAATTGTAGGTGAAAAAGCCATATTGCTATTTTAAACAAAAGTATGTGAAGTTATTAAAACTATTCCGGATACAAATTATATTCAACTCATAACCGTAGAGTCTATTTATATATATATAGTATATTGTTTTAAATTCCTTTTGTAAATAAGCGATGCAAACTGTTTACTGAGTTAATATAAATTTCATTACATTAAAATATTTTAATCCATCGACTACTATTATGTCTTTCAAAATGCTGCCAATTATTCAGTTATATTGTATTTGTGCGAGCCTGAAGATGCCTAAAGGCGAAAACTGTGTCATTGGTGACAAAGCTTGTGGAATTGTACACAGTTTCAACACATTGAAAAATTGCGAACGGAATTAATTTTAGGGCGATATTATTACATTTTTTGTGACTAAAAAACCAATAGTGAAAATTTTTAAAAAAGCATAGATATTTTGAGCCCCCAGTCGCGCAACTGCTGTGATCGTGGGGTAATACGCTCCCGAAGATTTATGATTTCTAAAAGATTCCAGTCAATAACATCCGACACTCATTTGAGTCGAGTTAAACCATATATTTTATTATAATAAATTATTTTATTTCGAAGGCTACGAACAGTGATAGGTAACGTAAATAATGACAGCAGCAAGTGTGAGAAGTCTCAACAGTATTACACCTTGAAGGTGATTAGGTCCAAAGGAATCGTGAAGAACGTTAATTTATGCCTTCATCACGATCTGCAATATAATTTTTCATAGACGGGAGATATCTATTACATTAGCTGTAATATAACCCTTTAGAGGGTATAAACTTACGTAAAATAACTTTAAAGTATAATAATCCAAAATGCATTGATATTTGTTTAAATTTTTTCAAAAGTTGTTTTCTTTACAACGTTTCAACCCGGGTCGTTAGTGGTAAAATAAATTTGGAATCGAATAAATGTGCAACAATTATAATTTGATGTTAAAATTCCATCAAGCACCTTCATTTGATGACGTGAACTATTGAATTATTTTTTGAAAATTTTAGTTCTGGAAGACTTTATGTGCAAGGTGAAAAAATAGCAGAAACACAAAAAAGTTCTTAACGAACAAACTAATACACCCAGTCCTTTTTTTACGCGAATTCGATTATACGCGATTTTTTTGGACGGCACCGCTACATTTTTTTAAGCGCTTCACTCGTTTTTACTATTTTTTTTTGCTAAATTCGTTTTAAAGAAGACATTTATATATGATGCTATGCACTTACGTTTCATTATTTTTTAAATAAAAAAAAATATGTGTATTTTCAAATTATTTTTGTAAAGCATTCCATTTTTTTAAATACACATACTATTGTCAAATGTTGACAAGTGTATCGGATATTATGCGAATTTATGTTTTAGGGTGTGTAAAGAAATATAATGCAATTGCGTGAAATCATTTTTTTACGCGATTTTTTTTACGCGCCTTTTTCTGGAACCAATATATCGCGTAAAAAAGGACTGGGTGTATATGTCGGTCGCCATTGCTCAATTCACAACAGGGGGCAGTTTCGTTTCCGTAATGAACCATTTCGGTGCCATATGTAAGCTTATTGATATAGCCGCCTTTTTAGTTTTATTTACAATTTTTGAAATTTTTTAGTTTTATTGCTAGCAAGAAACAAGCGAGGTCGTTAAAACAGGAGAGAGGATGTATTGTGTACCTTTTCTACACATCTATATATAAGCAAATGTTCGTTTAAGCATAGTTTTAACGATGGCGTGAGCCGAAATAGCTGTCAACTATATCTTTAAAAAAATTGTAGAACTAAAATACATTGCTATTTTTTCACCGTGTTATAATGAAGTTCTACCAACTGAATGCCAATTCAATCAATACTCTTTATGTGCCTTGGAAGGAAGGAACGGTTGAGGTTTACAGAGTCTTACAAACAATCAAATAAATTGTTTAAAAATTTGAAATATTTTGACAAGTTTGCCACTGTGATAATTGTTATGGAAATTAAAAATAAACAATGGCTTAACATATACCCTTTATCTATTGCCGGAATATTAGCCTATTGAAATGTTAAATTTCCGATACGCGCACGCGAAACACGGGTACGCAACACCTTTATCCAATCATGTATTTTAATTTTATAAACGGAATAATCCACTAGGAAAGTTAGACTTCAATAATGAATAAAATGTAGGCGAATGAAAAATTAAATGAAATTTAAATTTTTATACAGATAAATATTACAAATATCATATTGAAATCCTGACTATTTAATGATGTAGGGAGTTTCCGTTGATAGTCTTAACAGTTAATTCGCGATTGGTATTTTTATATGCCGGTAAAATAGCCTTGGCTCGAATAAACTTGCTTCCTTGTTTATAAAAAACATCCAACACGCGAATTTAATGATGCATATCCCCACCGAGGACGCTTAAAATACTTTTATTACGTAATTTGCAATTGTTACGAGTTTTGCAACAACTGCATTGTTTGTTTATATTACAAATAACAAAAACGCTTTTTTCGCACGTTCACAAAGCTCTACAAAAGAAACTCACATTCAAGTAAAGCGTTGTTTCATTTTCTTTTAATAAATAACAAGTGGGTCATAATTTTATATATTATATTAGATTCGGATCATATTCGTAACATTAAATCTGACCACTATATCATGTTCTTTACCTGCTTTTATTTATGCAAAGAGACAAGATTTTTTTTGATAAAATATTTAGGGCAACAAAATCAAACCATATTTGTTCCTTCCCTATAAAAACAATAAAATTTGTGAAGCCTCTCCGAAAAAATCGTATTAAATCTGTATGAAATGAATTATCTTTGTATTTCCATTCATAAAAATTACGAGGAGGTTTTTATTTATTAACCCTATGCCTGTGCCTGATAGCGTCTCAATTTTTGAGACGGCAGATGCATCGTGATTTTTGAAGATCAAAAACTGATAATTTCTATAAGATTTATTGATTGAATTGGCTTTCACTTGGTAGAACTCCATTATAACACGGTGAAAAAATAGCAATATATTTTAGTTCTACAAAATTATTTTTAACAAATGTGGTTGATAGCTATTTCGGCTCACACCATCGTCAGAACTATGCTTAAACTAACATTCGCTTATCTATATATAGTTGTGCAGAAAAGGCACACAACACATACAAAGGAGAGAGGATAGAAATAGCTATTACCAACTATATTTGTAAAAATAATTTTGTAGAACTAAAATACATTGCTAATTTTTCACCTTGTTCTATAAAGATTGTTTAACAACAACACTCTTGTTTTTTGAAATATTCGGTATTGTGTTAGAATATCCCTTATTGAAACAAGCGAAGATGCTCGTATATATTATATAATAATAAAATGGAACCAAAAAAATGTTTGTCGTCAGGAATGATAATTTATTGTAAATCGTTCGGTAGTTTTCGTTTGTAACCATATTCTTTCATATCATGCGCATGCATTCGTTGGTATTTGTACCTGTGCCCGTTTTTTTTTAATATTCTCAATTATTAAGTGTAAAAAATAACATTTAATGTTCAATGTTCGTTAATATTTCGATGAATATCTCGAATTTCGGAAGCTCTGCATTGAAGGACCATAGTTTAGATGCATGCATGAACGCACGACGCTCATAATGACTACAATATATCATTTTTATACAAAACTATCTTCGATGTCTTAATTTTAAATCAATTAAAAATGCTCAAGCCGAACGAAACAGATAGATACTGATAACGCAGAAAAATTTGGGGATAAAAAATAAAAAAAAGCACAAATAATCTCTTTTCACATAGAATTATCAGAAAACACTAAAAGAGTATCTCTTCATGCTATGGCCAGCATGTGCGCAACTTTTTCGTATGTGAAATATTATTGAAGGTTTTCTCTTAAACAGCTGAATAATGGGACATGGACAAAATAGAGGGAGGTGTCTGACCTAGTTCCAAGGCGAGAATCGACCGCGTGAAGGGACGTGCAATATTAAGGGCAAAGGTACTTGCCTAATATCCACTCTTTGGCCCCTTTACAATGCTACAAACAATGTGCCACCAGTTCACTTTGGCTATGCGAACCCGCGTCTTTAACGATACCGGATTTTAAAATAATTAAATAATTTCGTTTTTAACATCACATTATTAAAGAAATCGTTCTAATATTTACCCTCTGACTGCTTAAATCTCAACGGTTCAGACGGTTGATATTAGTGGGTTTTGGTAAAAAAGTTAATTATGGCGGTAACTAGTCTACAGCCTACTAGCATAACAGCCAACAATGTAAGACCAACCCATCAACCAATCACTTACTTTCCATTTTATTATACATGCTTTTGAAATACGCTACAGAAAATGAATAGTTGTCACATATTATTATTAAAAAACGGTCTCGCTTCTATTCCGTTTGTTGTTCTTTGGAAAGATGTTAAACGACTGAATGTTTCGAAGGAGATTTGATAATTAGGATGATTATGCAATTTTATTGTATTGGTAGTTAGCGTGTTCAAAAGGTTTTATACGAATTTATTAACCAATCGCACAAATTTTGATCAAAACTTAGGGTATTGGGAATATTCTGTTCATGTGAGCATTATTATAAAGAAAAAGAAAGAACCGAACATTTGAAATGAAAAAACGTATTTCGCTTCGGTCACCATATTACGATATAATCATAGTGCGTTCTCGGCCCAATGCAAGATCGGCACATTTTCGCTGTCCTTGATTATTTTTATCGAACGAAAAAATATGTTGCAGAACCGATTACATTTGTGTGTTAGCAGTCAAATTATGGCCAGCGATTACTTGGACGGAAAATTAAGTTTTGAGTTTATCGGGCCAAAAGTGGTGATTTCGCAACGTCATTATTGCGTGTTTTTACGGAGAAATATATTATTATATATTGTATATATCTACGTAGATAGGTGGACATGCTCATCGGACAAAAATAGTTTAGTTCTGATTAAATTGAACTACTTATTATGTTCATATTCATGCGTAACGAAATTGTGCATTCCCAATATGAATAAAAAATGGTATCGTTTACCGTGTAAGAAAATGGTTTTACACATTAAGTCAATGCAAACAGTCCTTTTTTCACGCGATACACTGGTTCCAGAAAAAGGCGCGTAAAAAAACACAACTTTCACATAATTTGATAAATTGGTTCCAAAAATTAAAATATCGCGTAAAAAAGTACAAGAAACATATGAAAAAGCAAGATTTTCTGTATAAAGTTCGTGTAAAAAAATGTATTTTCATGTCTTTATTGCTTATAAAAATATAATGAGACTATAAAAATATTTTTTTTTCACGTATATGAAGTATTCGCTGCTGTCACTCGCGGTTGCGAAATGTAATCGTTTGCGATTTTTTGAACGAAAGTATTGAATTTTGCAAGAATCTGAATTTTGCTCGGACTCTTGATCGAAATCTTGAATTTTGCTCGGAGATTCTTGATATGAGTCAAATTGATACATTGGATTTATTTTGTTGTTCCACGGGTAATTTTTTTTTATGATAAATTCGATTATAAGTTTTTGGGTTGTTTTCTGCATTGTCTTGAATTAACCTTTAACATAGGTATTCGGGAGTCACATGAAGAAGTGAGAAATGTTGGGTTAATTATGTTGTAATTGAACAACAGCGTCTGTTGAGCAGGATAAATCAGAAAACACGACCTTTATGTATGAAAGCCAAGTTAAAACTGTGTTTATTAAATACTAATGCAAGTGTAAATTATTTTATTTTTAAATGATTTTTACTTAAAGAAAAATATTTTTATTTTCGGTTCGCATTTATTATTTAACATTTAAAATATTTGGACGTCATTGGAGGGCATTTATTTGACATAATAATTTAAAGTGGTAAAATTTATGGCCGAGACAAGTGCTATTCAACGAATTTAATAAATGCATTGTGTTTAAACAAGTTTACGAACGGACACACATCTCATTATTTTACGAAATTGCATTAAATTTCTTTACACACCCTAAGACATAAATTCGCATAATATCCGATATACTCTTCAACATTTGGCAATTGTATGTGTATTTAAAAAAATGGAATGCTTTACAAAATTCAGCTTTAAAAATAAACATATTTTTTTTTTATTCATCATATATAAATATCTTCTTTAAAACAAATTTGGGGAAAAATCGCGTAAAAATGAGTGAAACGCGTAAAAAACGTAATGGTGCAGTCCAAAAATTCGCGTAAAAAAAAGGACTGGGTGTATAAGAGAAAAATATATTTTTCTGACTGCTGCAGTACACAATCTGTTTATTGTGACGCACCACACATACACACAAACCCTCTCTATAGCAGTGGTTCTCACGTGAAATTTCACTGTGGCCGCATTATAAACATCAGCTGTCTCATGAAAATATCTCGTGGCCGCACCAAATGTGATAAAAATAGTTTCGATATATTTTTTTTATATAGTGCATTATACTGGATGATCTTTCACAATATACAGTTGTAGGTAAAATCGGCTAAATAAATAAAGCAATTGTTATTTATTCCTTATTTTGACTTGATTCGTCGTCAACGTATAACTTTGACCAAAATTTTGAAACAGTTTTATTATTAAAACGGTCCTTTACTTAAACTCGGCTAAATACTGGATAATTCAGGTTCATTCAATCAATTTTAAAATAATAATAATTTTACAAATTCATTTATAAAAACACATATCAATATTTACTATAAAACTGTCGGAGGCCGCAGCAAAATCCTCTGGTGGCCGCACATGAGAGCCACCGCTCTAAAGCAATGTATGCACAAAAAACGACAATGTGTGTGTGTGTGTGTGTGTGTGTGAGAGAGAGAGGGCGTAGATGTTGAGTCAATGTTATACGCGCAACACATACACTGTCGCTCTCTTTCTCTGCGCATGAAGAGTATTGAGTGAATACACAGGTAGCTTTTATAGTGCCATTTCTTTAAAAGAGATAATTACTTCCCATGTAACTAATTTATAAATAAACAATGACGATATAAATATACTTTAATTAAATTGCGGCGTAATAAATACAAAGAAGCATAATAACTCAGTGGGTAGATGTATCAGAACCTGAGTCAGGTGTCTGGCTTACGATCGGATGAATAATTGCTTTACAAATTGTGTAAAAAATGAGATTTCTTTGTGTCGAGCGTGAAGGATATCTATTGACTGACAAAAGGGCGTGCATTCAACTTTGGTATTCACTTTGCTTTATTTTATTGTTAAAGAAACCGCAGATGAAAGTCTACCCTGCGTCATATAAGGTTACAGACAACTATTATATTTAGCCCGGTAGAGAGAAGATGGCTTCGATGTAAAAATATTGCGACAGCTTCTCTAGTATAAAGTATAAAGCTCTAGTATAAAGTATAAAGCTAGCCCTAGAAACATTTTTTTATGTTTACTGTATTAACAATTACACTTAGATCTTATACAAAAATCGTAATATTATTGAGTAATTTAAAAAAAGAAGTGACCCACGCCGAATCTACGCTTTCCTGCGCAGAGATTCGTTCTTTGTATGTATTGTTTGTTCTCTCTGCGCAGGATTGTGTATACATATTTTTTTAATTATTTTATATACTGACAAAGTCTGTCAACCTGAACTGTCAGTTCTGTTGCATCCGTGTGATATAATGCCTGAAGATGCCGAAAGGCGAAACCAGGATCGATAGTGACAAAACATGTGGAATCGTACAAAGTTTTAACAATTCAAAAATGCTGTTTTTATTCAACAGGAAGATATGCATTTCAATGAAAGATGTTTTAAATCTTCCAAGGCTTGGATATTATATACCAATATGACACTACTTCGGGAGTCCATCATTTTTTGGTTGGTTACAGATTTCATTTCCAAGAGTTGTGTTAACATTGGATATTATAAGAGATTATCGCATCAATTATTAATATGTGCATCTTTGTAGTAAGGGTCGGACAATGACGGCTTTGGAACAGCTGGAAATCAATAGACACCAATTATCACAAAGGATTCTTAACGAACAAACTAACATAATAGTATCACCACTTGTCCAGCCGTTGTACAAAGGGGTGGTGTGATTTGCTTCCAGAAGGACCACTTCCGTCCCACACATAATCTTATTGTCATAGACACCTATTGTTTCATTTAGAATTTTGAAAATTTAGTGTCATTGTGTTTAAATAACAAGCTAGGCGGTTGGAAAAGGAGAGAGGAGATGTTGTGTACCTTTTCTGCACAGCTATATATAGATAAGCAAATGTTAGTTTAAGCATAGTTCTGACGATGGCGTGAGCCGAAATAGCCATCAACTATATTTGTTAAAAACAATTTTGTGGAACTAAAATACATTGCTATTTTTTCACCGTGTTATAATGGAGTTCTACCAAGTGAATGCCAATTCAATCAATATATTAATATGTTTATCAACGTACACAAAAAAGTCAGAAAAAATACGATACCTTCTCTCTTTTGTCTATAACGCCATTGTCGGGAAAATGAAAAACATTATTTGCTCATATTCGAGTATTGCCAATTGCATTGCGCTGTTGCAATTATTGCACACTGCGCTTGTACGGTGAAACTGGTACTCTGTGTCGACCTTCATCCGAACAAATGCACACCGAGATGCATAGTTAATTATTCGTGTCAAGTTTGCGATACTTTTCTAAGCAATGATTTAAAGCTCACGTTTTCATATAAAATCAAAATAAATCGTTTGGTTGCACAATTCGTCATCTAAGAATTGATTTGAAATAAACACAAACCCAGCATTCAAATAATTGGAAATTTTTATCGACCAATCTCTGCACTCATGACACTTTCTACATCTTCGTACATCACAGATTTATTTTAGAAAAATCCAACTTCAGTTGTTTTCATTATAAAATCAGCAGTTTTCAAAAAATAATTTAGAAATCAATTGAGTTACCTGGCTTGATCGAAAATCACGCATTCTCTAGAAATATGAGTAACAAAGAAAGACGATGCTTGTAGATCATATACACAATTTTATTTAAATAACATTTGCCAAGCATTTACCATCGCGAATTTATAACATCAGAACAACGATGATTATAAAATATTTTATCAAGAAATTTTAGATAAATAAGCGGAGCCCTTTTGAGTTCATAGCCGTCTTTACACGAACAATTAATTCTTCATGAAGCAAGGGATAAGGATTAGATGAATTAGTCAACAATTTGAAAAAAATAATTCTAGCATCATGGGTCATCTAGCATATAATCCTCCCTGTCAAATCTCAATTACCTTTTAATGGTAGTTGAAAAAATCTCATCGCCATATCATTATTGTGTAGGTATAAAATGATATTTTATGAATTCGATTATCACTATCATGAAACTGGAGGGATAAAGATTATTTTATATACATATATATATATATATCTATTTAGCTACTAGCCTTATGGTGAGTAGCTAAATCTTAGTTATCGTTATGTTAAATAAGCGATGCAAACTGTTTACTGACGTTCAAAGCGCTCAATAGCGTCAAAAGGAAAAACTCCGGCAATGAATGAGAAAATATGTGGAAGAGTACAGAATTTTAACGATTCTATCTATCTATCTATCTTCTAAGATATTTGATCTGGAAATTTCATCAACCACGTTCAGAGGATATCTTAAATTATAATTAAAATGTTCGAGGTGTAAATTGGAAGATTATTTGAGATAAAAGCTACAAAATTTGTGTAAAAAAACATGATATTTACCACTTTAATATCAAGTCTTTAAAGGAAATATAGTTCTGACGATGGCGTGAGCCGTAATAGCTATCAACTATATTTTAAAAATAATTTTGTACAACTAAAATACATTGCTATTTTTTTCATCGTGAAATATGATACATTATAACATAAGGGGTATATCGAGTGACACCTTGTCTAGTTTATTTCAGGAAGGTTTGATGTTGTGATCATCAAATTAAAAGTCCCGGTTACCGAAAATATCATCACGTCACATGGATTACTATGAGTCGCTACACATAGTAATTCGATTCATTTATGAAAGTTACTATGAATGCTGTAATTAAGTGATCTCCAAACTCAATATGGATGAGAGTTACTTTCAGAAATTGAAATTGTATGATGAGCTACCTACACATATTCCTACTTAATAAGGGATGATCCAAATGAGCGAGAGAGAGAGACAAAGTGTATGGTGCGATTCGCATCAATCGTAATACATCTCTGACCGCTTCTCTATTTTACTTCGTTGTACGCACAAATTTTTATGCTAAAAAATAATATATGGTAACCTTTCAAGCATTTTGTTGAAATTTAGCGCGAATAATTTCTTTAATTTTCGGAGTTCAATAATAAAATTTTATAGGCACTTCTGTAATTGATGCATAAGGTACCTACATAGTGTGCCCATTGTATTCAATGGTGACTTATCATATTTAATTTTACCTTTAACAAGTTTAGTTTCCAATTCACGATCGTATGCACACGATAGTTATGCCACTAATTTATAAGGAAAAACAGAATACTGAAAAACAAATTGTATGCGATTACAAAACGACTAACTACATGTAGTAACTTTACTTACAGTAAATAAAAAAATATTTAAAAAATGAGGCTTGTCTAAATGTTTAAATTTATTTATAATGGATATTTGTAGCTTTGGTTAACCCATTAATTTTTGATTACAAGTTTTGAACGTGTTGAATTCTTATAAAGTGATACACTAACAACTGAAAGGAAATAATCATATTAGTTTTAGATTTATAAATATATAGCAAAATAGTTTGATAAGGTATAATATACTATTATATATGGGCCATAGGAAGATGTCTTACGGTAGTAGTGAAATCGATAAGGTTTTGCGGGTACGTGCTCGTTCGGTAGACTGAAGAATGCGGGTAAATGCTCATTGTTCATAATCCTGCATTGTCATTATAATATATATTAAATAAAACGGAATTTCAATGAAACAATAGCTCAATAAATTGTATTCTGGAAATATATTAGTAAAAATCAGCAAATCGTGCAAGCCGAAATGATCGCAAAATTGATTAAAAGAATAAGTCTGTAACAACTTTAAAATAAATTATTCTTTATTGTTCTATTTTGCTGTATATAATAAGTGCTCTTTTTACATTTATTTCGATTGCCTTTATTTTTAAAGGTATTCAAGAAAAAATATATACTATGAAACTAATCCAAGACCAGATCAAATATAGTTTATAGTATAATATATAAGAATATTTCATCCAATTGTCTATGTAATGATTTCTGATTGGACAACTGATTAGTTATGATAATGTCTTCGTCAATTAATTACGTGTATATTTTAATCAACCAGAACAAATGAATGTTATACATATAAATAGTTAATTGAGTAGGTATATTTATTATTGTTAAAATAGACAAAAAAATATTTCATTTATTTCTATTATTTCATTATCACTCTCATATAACAGGTGGTGATATATATATATACGTATCTCTTGTTGGTATATTATATTATCAAATAGTTTTAAATGTCACTAAGAAATACTTGACGATTAATACAATTAAAAAAGATGATTTATGATTTAAAGCGGATCGTTTTTGTTGTAATTCAGTACGCGAGAATAATCCAATATACGGAATGTAATCTATGCCGAAGAGGAAAATTCAAATTGTAGAAAAAAGAGCGCCTAATTTTGAATAGTCATTGTAATTTGCACTAGTTACAGAGTTGTCTTGATAAAATAGTGAATATGGTGAATTATAAATTGAAGCTCACGTGATGGTGGTCACGAAACACGAAAATTCTGCTATGGTTTCATTTATCATAATGTTTTTTTTCATGTTTCAAAATCTTCAAACGCCAATCCATAGTAGCAATTTTCTTGCCGCCCACGCCCAAGTAATTTAAGTAAACCCCTATTGGTTTATTTTCTTTATAGTAAGGTGGCAACCCCAGACATAGGTAAAATTTGAAAAAATAATATTATACACAATGAAAAATTTAAGAAATACTTGCGCCAGCGAGCTTTAGAAGTCTTTAACAAAATTAAAAGATTACCTGCAAATCTTTGTTTTTGTTATCTTTGTGACTTGCGGCCCTGATAACACCAGCCTTCCACCCCCATTCCGATATTTTTGTAACATTTAACTTTGAAACTCCACACACTGATAAAAATCTTTTACCAACTAACTCTTCTCTAAATTTATAAGCCATTTCCTTTCACGGATCACATATTTCACATAAAACTACACAGTAATTCAAACTTATAATATGCACTTGCAATTCACGCACGGCACTTGTCCCGTAGTACAAAGTGAAACTACTAGGAATGTGTACAAAATCCCTACGACAGAAGGCAATCGACTGACTGCTTCGAGTGTCGCTCACCTGAGGGCGTCACCTCCCGGTGTCGATAAACGTCAAGTTCTGCTCCACCAATACGACGCATGCTCTGTTCGTTCGTTTCGGAGCATATTGATCACAGTGTGTAAAAACGAACAAAGCTGGTCACATGATCAAAACATTGGCTCCATTTTTCAACATGGCGTTCAAGCTCCACTGCTGATTAGTCGTGTGTGGTGTGTTTAGTGTTATAAAGTTCTTAGTTTAAGACTTGTGCAAATATGATATCATCAATAATATCCCGGATTGTAATGTAAGTAATAAGTTTATTTTTAGATGTACTCTCAAATATTTATTCTTGTAATCGTTATTTCCTTTGTGCCTATCACTATTATGATAATAATATGACCGTTGCTAACTATTGTTATTCAGATTTTTGAATTGCTATCATTATTCGTTTGCTAAATTTCTGGATAAATGACTATTCGAAAGAAATAAGCGTTGTTTCTTCATCATGTCATGAATGAATGACTTTTCTCTTCATTTCGTAACGTTTTATTCTCCATGACAGCTTGGTTAACATTTTTGAAAAACATCATGTAAAATATAAATCTAATACAAATACTAACGTTTTTCTGCGACAGACGAATGCTTTTGACTATAGGAGTACATTTGCATTTAAAACAATCAATAAAACGAATCAAATTGCGATGCAAATTACATGTTATTTAACATGCGGGTAGGTGTGTTTTTTTTACGCAAAAATTTTGCCTGGTTTTATGTCATTCTTATTTTAGCTCGAAGAAGAATGTAAATCGTAGATATTTTCTTGTACGTCCAGAAAATAAAATTACAACGGCGATCTTTCAAAATACAGTATAATCAGTAGGTTATAGTGAAAAACGGCCTTTCATAAATATTCGATTTTTCATTTAGACCAATCCGTCATATTCGAAATGTCAGTTGCTTTCAGCCAGGAACATTTCAATATAATAATGTGAGAATTGTGATTATTTTCAGTATAATCGTTTCTTGATGGATATGTATTTTGATAAAGCGTAGTAAGACGTTATTTATGGATGCTTTGTTTCATTTTAAATAACCACATAATTATTTTGTGGTTTCTTAATTTTATATGATAAAGACGTTAGCCGTCACGACCATGACGAATCTTTCTCAATTTAAAATACATTTTCGGTAAGGTAGTCAGTCTGCTTTGTCCCGTGTAGTGTATTCAGAAATACAATTTTCAAATATCAGCATATTTCACAACCGATGGATCATTTAAATATGTATGTGTTAGCATTGATGTATTGTGTTTTTATAGATTGTTTTACATTGTTTGATGACATTATATAATATTAAAATAATGATTAATTTTTTTTATCAACAACATCAATTAACATCTCTTATAAGTATATTGTGATAACTTTTTAATCTTGGTCTATACCAGTGATCTCCAAACTTGAAAAGGATGTGAGCTACTTTAAGAAATTGAAATTGTCTGGTCAGCTACCTATACATATTGCTTCTTTATAAGTGGTGATACAAATGAGTGAGAGAGACACACTATATGGTGCAGTTCGCATCAATCGTAATTCGTCTCTGACTGCTTCTCTATTTTATTTCGTTGTACGCAGAAATTTATATGCCAAAAAAATAATATTATAACAGCAAACTTTCAAACATTTCGTTGAAATTTAGCTTGATTCATTTTTTTTTATTTTCGGAGTTCAATAATAAAATTTTATAGGTAAATTTATAAAAACATGATAGAATATCCTACGCAAGCTACCGGTAGCTAAGGAGCGACCGTTTGGCGATCACTAGTCTATACGTTCCCGTGTTTATTATAAAAGTTATTTTAGATATGGATACATTGGCAAACAATCACAGAAACTGATTCCGACACGGTGCTTTTATAAAACGCCATTGTTTAAAATTTATATTTTTTATTGCTATTTTTACGTAAATGATAAACGTTGTTTCAAATACATGAGTGTGCCATCGGGTTATATGTTTAGGAAACACGAGTACCTAGTAATCAATAATAGCCATCTCATCCATTCATACTTGATTCTACAACCTTCGGTTTATGCAATTTACAAGAAAAATAAATTCTTCACCATCAAATTCTAGGATTGTATTAGAAATTCACATAAAAAACTATGGAATTCGATTTATTAGCATAGTATGGAATATGGATCTAGGGTGTTAAAATAGAAGAAAAGGTATATATAGGTAAATATTCGTTTAAACATAGTTCTGATGAAGGCGTAAGATAGCTAGATCATCTTTATATCTCATAAATTTTATGGAACTGAAATACATTGTTATTTTTTACCGTGTTCTACAAGGTAAATGTCAATTTAATCAACAAATACGTAAACCGCTTTTGATTACCCGTATAAATCTGAAATTTTGTAAACATACTTAATGTAAGTAAAATTTCAATTGTTTCGGCACACCTTATATTATCGGACTATTCTCGCTTAAACTGCCGGCGATCATGTACTCAGAAAGTTTTTCTATCATTTTAAATACTGTTCTAATATTATATTATATGTACCCAAATTGGTACCTTCAGTATTTTAATAAATCATATCGGAGCATCCTTCATAATTAAATTTTCATTAACATATTTAATATCATTTAACTCGTTTCCTGCTGAACCGTTTAAAGGATATTCCAACACCTAGACTTCAAAAATTTATTGAATAATATTAGTTTGAAACAATCTGAGTTTTTCAGGACAAATCAAGCAATGCATTAACTAAAAAATTAGCGAATACAAGAAGATTTTAACAATGCTTGTTCATATATTTTCGTGTATCAATTATCAACACAATAAAATTAGCGGTCTCAACAGTTGAGACGTTAGCAGTCAGAGGGTTAAAATCCTTTAAAGAAAAACTCGACTTGCCTTTATTTACCTGCTCGAAATGTGAACAAACTTTACGATGCGATCTCTTCTTCATTATTCATTCTATTCTGTTTTAATTTTTCATAATATTTTATCATTTGATGCTGATATATGAATATTATTCAATGTTATATTAGAACGATTTTTGAAATGTTCTCCGAGCGACATTGTATAAGGAAGTTACAACCAAAAGATGTTTTATCATTTTATTATTATATAAATCTCTAAATAGCCATTTTATGTAATACAACTTAGAGTTTTAGAATGTTATAGATGACGAAACGGCTTCGTACTAAATCTTCAAGGACGCATTTGCTGCATTATAGTCGATATTTGAATTTCGAATTGCAATCGCCAATTATTTACCTAGATATTTAAATTTCTTTCAATTAGCATCGACATCTTCAATAATTGTGCTGTGGATAACTATCTGCTTTGAATATCTAACTAATTGGAGCAAACACTATTATTTAATGTAATATTTTTTATTACGTCATTAGACTTAGCATCCCTATGGAATAATCAAACTATTCAATAGAATTTTTGTGACGAATATAAAATAATATACTAAACTGATAAAGTATTTGTCTGTACATGTAAAATGTAACTAATTATGCACAATAGAAATAATTATTTACTGGGCATTTAAGCAAATTTAATTACAGAACAAATATGATAGCAAAATTGTAATTTATATAAACAATAATACAAGTTTTTTATTTTTATCTTTTTATCAGTAATGTATTTTTTTCACGGAAGAGAGGGCAAAAGTTGTTCCTTGTTATTAATTTTTTGTTTCGTTTATATGGGCAAATAATAAAAGTAATAAATGTATTGATTGAATTAGCATTCACTTGGTAGAACTCCATTATAACTCTGTGAAAAAATAGCAATGTATTTTAATTCTACAAAATTATTTTTAACAAATATAGTTGATAGCTATTTCGGCTCACGCCATCGTCAGAACTATCTGTATATTCTATATTATTTTATATATTATTCTATATTATTAGTTCTGACGATGGCGTGAGCCGAAATAGCTATCAACTATATTTGTTAAAAATAATTTTGTAGAATGAAAATACATTGCTATTTTTTCACCGTGTTGTAATAAATGTATGTTTTTTTTTCAAATTCATTTATTTTATTTATTACAACTATACGGTACAAAACTTACAAATTATTAATTCAATGCTTTTGCACCGTAACATATTAACATATATAAATACAAAATATAAAAAATTCAACAAATAATATAAAACAATCAATAATGATTGCAAAAAAGAAAGTCAACCAAGTAAGCTCATGAAATGTCTACTTTAACTGAAAAAATAGCATTCGTCTGAGCTCACTTTCGTCCACATGAGATATGTCAACATCCGAAGCAAATGTTCCCCATCTGACCTCCGGGGCTCCACTTGTCTCGTTGGTTTACAAATATTTTATAGCTTCGAAACACATCAACAATAATTATTATTTAAGACGACGAATGAGAGTGCTCGATGGAATTTGAATATCACAATTTTATTGTTGACACTTTTTTTTAAATATTCAATTTTCTATATATTTTATTGGTGAATGATAATTGTGAAACTCTCTCATCTCAGTGTCATCAGACTGTACTGAATATAGATTCACAATTCGCTAATCACGTTATTAATGAATCACATAATATCAATTCAAACTCAGCGCCTAAATGTTTGCATCTTTGTAGTAAGGGTCGGAGAATGACGGCCTTGGAACAGCTGGAAATCAATAGACACCAATTATCACAAAGGATTCTTAACGAACAAACTAACATAATAGTATCGCCACTTGTATAATGGAGTTCTACCTAGTGAATGCCAATTCAATCAATAATAAGATTTTCTTTTCCGAATTTGATTGTTAGTGTAATGGAATCGGTAAGTTATCAATTTATTTATGAATGTATTCAGTTTCTAACCAATAGATTTCATATTCAATAACTATTTTAAATAATAAAAACACTTTTTTAGTACTTTTTTCCGGGCCGGTTTCGTCATCGCGAGCATTATCAACTGATAGATCAATAACATTTTTTTAGTAAAACATTGTCAGTTTCTCAATTTAATATATTTCATTATTGAAAAATACCCATTGGCAAGAATATGTTTAAGTATATAGATGCTCCTTGAAAATATGCTGTGTGGCAAAATTTCATGTTGCGTGATTCCCTGGTTAAGTCATTATAAATTTGAAAGGCGTTCGTCCGGCATGTCCGGATATATTATAGATCGGGATTTATAATCTGAATAATATCTAGTCTGCGTTAATCCAAATGCACTCATGCATTCGATTGAATTACCATTGTCCCCCATTTTATATTGTTGATGGCGAAATTTTTAAAAAATCTGCCATCCGCCTACACGGCTGTATTGAACTGCTGTGTCACAATATTCATTTGTCGATGGCGAATTAAAGTTCATTCTGGCAACGTTTTGCAAACAGATTGCTTAATAGTTTGGTTGTTTAGGTATAGAAAGTTTTGCTTCACTGTTTTTGGCAATAGTACAGTACATAGATTTAGGAAAATGATAAAACACAATTTTTAGTTATATTCCCACAATTTTATATTATTTACATCAGAACTAGTTTCTCTTATCGCGAGCATAATCGATAACATTTATTACTGTTTTCTATTGTTGATTGTCATTGAGTAGGTCTTGGTGTGTTCAATAATTCACCTTGATATAAAACAAGTCAAATTGGACGAAAGGGAACGTTCGAATATTGGAACAGGAATGCCCTCATATTAGGTGTAGTAAAAATACTGACGTTTTTTTTATGATTTTAATATTGTTTTTTATTTTTATTAATAAAAAGTAATCTCCCTGTCTATCTATAGCCTTCTGCTACCTATTAGACAAGTCTAAAATCCATTTAGTTAAAAACTCTACTGATTTGGAATTAAAATAGTCGGAAATAGCGTTTTACACGTCATTTTTTGTTTAAAATATTTTATCCCAATTTTTTTTTTATATGAAACGGAATAAATAGTAATCCGATTGTGCTAGATCTGGTAAATAAGGTGGATGCAATAAAATGTCCAACCCAACTCCTGGTTTTTTCCCAGGTCATATTCACCACATGCGGTCGCGCGTTGTCGTGTTGTAGGGATCACGTTGCGTCTATTCATCCTGCCCGGCCTCTTTCTTGTCAAAGCTGTACTTAATTTGCTTAATTGTTCACAGTATACTTGTGCCGTCATAGTTTCACCATATTTTAACACTTCATAATGAATTATTCCTTTGAAATCCCTCCAAACACAAAGTAAGAGTTTTTTGGGTGTAAACCAGTTCGAGGGGTCGGAATTGGTTGTTGTCGACGATTTAGATATTGTTTTTTCTTCGATGTATTCGTATATAACACCCACTTTTAATCTCCGATAATCAGATTTAGAAAGAATGGTCGTAAAGTGTGTTTTTTTGCAGCAATTGGCACGCGCTTAGTCGCTGTGCCTTGTTCCGATCGCTCAACGCGTGTGTCACCCAAATTCTTACTTTTCGATTTTTTCCCAGCGTTTTCAGGTACTTCTGTGTTATGGACCATTTAGTACCGACTATATTGGACGATTCCTATTTTGTTAGCATAGGATTTTTTTCGATTTCAGCTTTCAGGGCGACTTCATCCACTGTATGAGGTCGTCCACTTGGAGGGTAATTTTCAATGCTTAAATTGCCAGATTTAAATTTTGTAAACCATCTCTGACATTTTCGAACCTTTAACACTTCTCCATAAATGCGCAAATGTTTTTTGTGGCGACGACTGCACTGTTCTGGGCGTTATATTGAAAAAGCATGGAACCGCGCAGATATTCTTATGAAGGGCAAAGGTCGGTCATTTTTTTTCTATACGGAACGTAATTTGAGATGTCACACAACACGAAAAAAAATATTATGACATCTTATTTAACCAAAGGCCCTAAGCCGACCGATTTTAAGACGCGCGTTTGAAAAAAACGTCAGGACTTTTTACTACACAGGGATTGCACACTTAGCTTTACTGTTGGATACTGACAGTTGAACTCGTATTTAATGTCATTATATTCCATTTGCACTGTACATGTGGCATATTTATGAATTATATACTAATAGGAAATTGTTACAGTTTTCAAATTTTATAAAACATGCGTAAATAAAAAAGGAGTATAACGCCGTTTAGTATGCATTAAAATTGTCTAATATTTTATGAATATTAATATCAGCAACATATAGTTTATAATAGAAGTGATATAATAAAGAAAGCTGTTTGCCATAAATCATTTAAAAATCCCTTAAAAGTGTCAAAACCTTGCAGATAGCCAAAAAGCATACGTGACGTGATGTTACACATACCGCGAAATATTCTGAACGGTTTTAACGCCAATGAGATATTGATTTACTGTAGATTTCAGCTTAATGTAATATTATAAATTTAACACGGTGGAAAAAATAGCAATGTATTTTAGTTCTACAAAAATTAGATTATCCGCACAGTTCAAAGAGTCAAGACGACTAAAATATTTGTAGAAATAAAATACATCGCTATTTTTTTACCGTGTTGTTATGGAGTTCTACCAAGTAAATGCCAATTCAATCAATATGTTATAACTTTTATAATATCTTTTTTGATCCATGTTGATTTTTAATGTGTTATCCAGTAGAATAATTATTTAGGGGTCTTCACAAATTCGGGCATTCGGCTGTATTTTATGCGATTATTCTGTGATGAAAAGCGAGGTCATTTTTAACAAATTGCGTGTCTCTTCTTGATTGTTTTCATTCATAATTTAGAACCAGTTTTGAAGCTGATTGCCATCTAATTATTGCTCTCCAAGGTCTTGGTGTACAAAGAATGTTATAATTGCAATTTTGCATTATAACACATGGGTGATTGTTACTTAATCACTCATATTTGATTTCGTTCAGCTGCTAAGTATATCAAATAATAGCGCTTTAATTTCAGCTCTGTTTTGATTTTTCTCGAAGACGGTGAAGCAATTATTTATGATTCATATATTGTTGTACTCTGTCAAGTCACTAAAACACCTATTCTTCGATTTACACGGAACTTGTTTTACACGTTTTCGCTTTTAATTAAAAAAACTTGTTGGAAATAACCGGTTATGATCAACAGAACAATGTTCTCGCCAATTGTATGTGGTTGTGCGCCCGTATGCCGTGGTATTCATCTGGGAGAGTCCATTTCTAAGCGAATCCAACTCAATGCATTCTACTGCACGTATGTCTGATCCCGCCATTCGGCGATTATCTTTGACTTGAAAGTTTTAATTCTTCATATTCGTAAATAAAAAACAACTGCATATTTTTTAATTACGTGTTTTATATCTTGAATAATATTTGTAGCCTTTTTATGACGAAAGAATTAAAAAGAAAAGTTATTTCGTTAGCAACCAATATAGAATTTTTGGATCGTGTACAAAACCTGAAAGAGTTGCTAGATTATATAGCATGGATGAAGCTACAATAAGAACCGCTAGAAAAAATGAAAACTCAATTAGAAAGAGTGTAGCAGCTGGCACTACGAGTACGAGCAAAATTTCATAAATTAGAGAAATTGCAATGGAAAACGTGTTTGGAAAATGTTTTTTGTGTGCTTTTCGATTTACACGGTTTTACATTAAAAAATATACAATTTCGATTTACTTAATTTTTTTCAGGAACCTATCTACCGTGTAAATCGATTGATAAGAGTATACTTTGAATCGATTCAGAAGGAGCTTAGTTCCGGCGCCAAATAGTTGATTGCTATTTCAGATAAATTTATTGCATTACAATTTAAGGAATATAAATTGCTTATTTTGCATTTTAATACAATTTTTGGCCGTCTTTGAAATTTCATTTTGTAACATTCAAATAAATGAATCTATTTTGTTTCTTTTTGCGGTTTTTGTGATGCTCGAGTTTCTTTGCTGTCACGATTCGCATCTACTGTATATATAGATATACAGCATTATGAATAATAATATGTAAAATTTCAATTGGTAACACACTAATTTGATGACTCATGGCCTGGGTTTCGTCTTTCGGCGTCTTCATGCATTTTATCACGCGGATACAAAAGAGCTGACACAGTAAACATTTTGCATCGTTTACATTATTATAGTATGAATTACACACGAGAACATACATTACCCTACGCTAGGAGCTATATATATATATATATATATAGCCTATGTAATATATGATATCGACTGAAGGTGCTTGATGGAATTTCAATATCAAATATGAATTGTTGCAACTTTTTACGATTCCATATGTTTTGTCACTAATTACCCGGGTTTTGCTTTCCGGTATCTTCAGGCATTCAATCACACGGATGCAACAGAAATGAGTTAATAATATTAATATTAAATTTGTTTAAGCTACCATTTACTGCATGCCTTGGGGTGTGTGTTTTCCTGTAATTAATAACATTGGTATACAGACGATGCTAACTGTTTATTGTACGTCAGTTCTGTCGCATCCGTATGATAGAATGCCTAAAGATGCGGAAAGGCAAAAGCCGGGTCGTTAGTGACAAAACATGTGGAGTCGTACAAAGTTGTATTAATTCAAATTTTATAACATATATATATAACTGCCTACCAGCAAAGCTTAATTGGCTAATTTTACACCCTGAAGGACCACTTCCGTCCCACATATAATCTTATTGTCATAGACACCTATTGTTTCATTTAGAATTTTGAAAATTTAGTGTCATTGTGTTTAAATAACAAGCTAGGCGGTTGGAAAAGGAGAGAGGAGATGTTGTGTACCTTTTCTGCACAGCTATATATAGATAAGCAAATGTTAGTTTAAGCATAGTTCTGACGATGGCGTGAGCCGAAATAGCTATCAACTATATTTGTTAAAAATAATTTTGTAGAACTAAAATACATTGCTATTTTTTCACCGTGTTAAATGAATTGTATTTCGATACCGTTGTAATGAAAAATATTCTATTCAAAATGCTCCATTCTGAACAAAAAATATTCTTCAAACGTGTTTTACTTTATGTATAAAATTGCGACCTCGGATTGCATCCGAGACTGACAATAGCATACAATTTTCAATTTTTATATCACCGAAAGTGAAACTATAGTTGTTTTTGTAGCCGTGTTCTGTTTACAGTTTTTGCTCGGTAAAATTTCGCTTTTTATCGCATCGAATCATCGATTTCGATTGAACGGTTTCGCCGATAATGTTGTTTCCAATCGGCCAACGTGCGGTTCATCGTTAGCTTCTTTCGTTGCTTTAAATGATTTAACATTGATAAAATATTCAGTATAGGAACAATGGCCTTGGCTATTTTTTTGCAATGTCGTTCTGGGTTCAAGTGTTGTTGTGGTCAAAGTCGTATTTAACCCTTTCAACGCCACCATTTTTCGATTTTCCATGAAAATGTTACGTAACCTACCCGGAAAATCATTTTACACTCAAGTTATTATTGATTTTCATAAAAGTGATTTTATAATAAACCATATTGCTTAAAAATAGTACAAAATGCTTCCAGGGTTGCCATGCATAAAATATATAAAGAAAAACACATAAGAAACCGTGTATATAATTTGTTTGTTCTTCCAAAGCGTAGAACCAGTCATTGCCAATGGGGATGCCTATGGTAAGAGCATTAACAATGTTCAATAGAATTGCTTCGGATGTTGACATATTTCATGTGGACGAAAGTGAGCAAGACGAATGCTATTTTTTCAGTTAAAGTAGACATTTCATGAGCTTACTTGGTTGACTTTTTACTGTGTATTTGTTGAATTTTTAAATATGTTAATATGTTACGGTGCAAAAGCATTGAATTGATAATTTGTAAGTTTTGTACCGTGTAGTTGTATTAATAAAATAAATAAATAACATAATTAAACACGGTGAAAAAATAGCAATGTATTTTAGTTCTACAAAATTATTTTTCACAGATATAGTTGATATTTATTTCGGCTCACTCCATCGTCAGAACTATGCTTAAACTAACATTTGCTTATCTATATATAGCTGTGTAGAAATGGCACACAACACATCCTCTCTCCTGTTCCAACGGCTTAGCTTGTTACTTTAACACAATGACACTAAATTTTCAAAATTCTAAATGAAACAATAGGTGTCTATGACAATAAGATTATATGTGGGACGGAAGTGGTCCTTCTGGAAGCAAATCAGACCACCCCTTTGTACAACGGCTGGACAAGTGGCGATACTATTATGTTCGTTTGTTCGTTAAGAATCCTTTGTGATAATTGGTGTCTATTGATTTCCAGCTGTTCCAAAGCCGTCATTCTCCGACCCTTACTACAAAGATGCAAACATTTAGGGCCTGAGTTTGAATTTATATTATGTGACTCATTAATAACGTGATTAGTGAATTGTGAATCTGTTTTTTTACTGTTGAATGATCTTACATGTTCCTTAGCTCGAGTAGATATACTTCTACCTGTCTGTCCGATATAAACAGATAAACATGAGCCACAAGACATTTTATAAATACCGCTTCTGTCCAGTTTATACATACATAACAGTTTATACATACATAATTAAAAATTATTACGGACGATGTTTGGTGCAAGAATTAGTTCTCAGTGGATAGAATACGAATCTTCGTTTGCATAATCTCGTTCAGCAATATGCACCGTGATGTACGAACGGTGTCGTAAAACATAAGGTATGAATCGCTCGCACATTTAATTGGCGGCGCTCCACGTGCGATGCCCGTTCCCTCTCGATTCCTGGCACCGTCCCAAGCGCGAGCTTTTGTCGCTCGGGCGTCGTCTAATTATATCTCCCCGGCGGCGGTCGCGGACCTGGCCCGGGACTGCGCTTTCCCAGTCGACCGCGTAATCTTGACCGCACTATATCGGCTCATCGATATATTAAATAAAATACTATTCACTATTGTTTACACAACACAACAAAGATCGCCCACTAAATTTTAATCTGACAATATATATTAAATCAAACTAGATCATCGCATAAAATATTCTAACCGGAGAGATTTATGTATCAGCTCTTCGTTAATTTCCCTTGTAGCTATGAAATATGTTTTTTTTACAAGGCATGGTTTTAATTTGTAAATTGAATTGATGAATCTGAATCGTCGGTATTTAAATTGAATTGGAAATTGTTCGGAGTCGCTAGAGGAATCGCTAGCGGTATTTCCTGCACAGCTGTTTATAGTCATTACCCGAGTATCCTCCTCGAGTGTTGAGTTATTTGGTTTGGAAATAAACCCGAGACGAGTGAATCTGTGGAATCGGAAGCGCGCTCGTCCGTTCAGTCACCTCGGCGAGCTTCCCGCTGCGTCACCGAAGAATGCATTCCATTATTCCTCACTCGAGATCTTCTGGTGACTATTTATAGCGAGCGCATCTTCCTTGACGTTTTTTCACAAGACGAAGAACAAGCCTGGCGGGGCCGCAGGAAGACGCGTCACCGAGGCAGCATCGCGGATTCGTCCAGTATTTAACGCGACGCGACCGCTGCTTTGTCTAAAGCTCTCGATAGCTCAGTTTATATTCTATTTTCGTTCACGTGTTCGCCCAGTGTTTTGTTCGTTCTGTCATAACTATAAATCATCTTTCATTTCAAAAATTTAACGCCACCGACTTCGTGATCGTACGTTCGTTATTTTTTACTGATAAGTATTTAATTTTTCTGTCAGTGGCAGTAACTCGCGATCGCGTATACCTTGACACGGTTTGCTCCCAAATAAGGACTAAAATAAACCACCTGTGTTCGAGTTCTTGTCAAGGTTAATTGTGCTCTGCGCCTTTGACACTCGCAGTATCATTTTACCAGTCAATTTGTTTCTTTCATACACACGTTTCTCAGACTGGTATCGCACATTAAATATATTTACTAAAATATCCACTATGTCTTATAAGGAGAAGCCCGATATTCGCATCACTATTTACTACTATGACTCTATTGTCGTTATTTATATATGAATGTAATTCTTGAAGCTTCGATGACGGCAACCATGTCACCCCATTGCTCTGTTGCGGGGAAAATTTAGTCCATATGCATGTTTCTAAGTTTTCCCCATTACTGTATTAAACATATAAGGAATAAATATATTGACGAGTATTGAGTGCATTTTATTTAACTAATCATTTTTTTCACTATCGATAATTATGCGCCAAATTGTCTACCGTATTAGATATGTAATATTAGTGCTGTATTTGATCACCGCCTGTTCAATAATAGATATTGTATTTTCGGTGGAATTGGCGGTTTTTACGCTTAAACGAAAGTTTAGTTCCAAAGACGCGAAACACATGTTAGAAACAGTTGCACAAGAACAGAATGGCAGCGATACAAATGATAATATTATTATAAATATATTTTGTATGAATTGAAGCTTTTGATGTTGCTTAGTAAAGCCAAAATAGTCAAAGGGCTTTTAAAGAAACAGTTAAAGAATGTTCGACTCTTTTTCTCGAACCGCTCTGCCTTTTTTTAAATATTCCTGTCTAAATAAATAATGTACAATATATTGATGAAGGGAAATAAAAATTTTAATGATAAAAAATAAGAAGAATGCATTCATACAGTAAAGCACTATTCGACTTTCTTTCAACTATA
The DNA here is from genome assembly GCA_028555115.1 of Himalopsyche japonica. Lineage (NCBI taxonomy): Eukaryota > Metazoa > Arthropoda > Insecta > Trichoptera > Rhyacophilidae > Himalopsyche > Himalopsyche japonica. The sequence continues at coordinate 102,429 of JAHFWJ010000356.1, read as the reverse complement.
CTACAATGATAAATTTTATAGAGTAGGTTGAATATATTTAATACAATTTAATAACGTTTCAATGATTGATTATGATAATTTATGTTATACAAACAGAAGATAAAACTAGCGGATCTGTTACTTGCGAAAGTATTGTGCTTTTCTTTCTTTGAATAATTCGCAAGGCCGCCAAAAATTGCCGGAAAAATTATATTTTTCTTTCAGTTTTTAAAAATATTTTTGGTATGTTCCATGATCATACTGTGTTTTACAATATTTTAGTTACTTGCTGTTTTTAAAAAATACTTTTACAGTTCGTGGAAAAGAAACAGCCCCAAAAGGTTGCAACTGGTCGTGCATCTGAGCTATTTAACGACACTTGCCTAACTCACTTCCGCAATATTCTGAAAGGGTGGAAGAAAAAAACCTCCCTGGTCAGGTTTTTTTTTTTGAATCCGGCGACCAGTCGACAAACCAAGAAAACGAAGAAGAGATCTGTGAGAGTGGAAACACTGGTCCCACACATTCTGAAACTTTTCAGTGTTTAGACGTTGCCATAAAGTGATTTGAAAGCCGAGAAGAGCGCAATTCAGGACAACTTATATGTCTTGAAAGTACTCGCGATTTGGCAGCATCGAAAAGAAAAGCTAGCTTTGTGCAGAAATCGATAATTGATTTTTTCAATACAAAAAAAATATCAAAGCTATTCATTAATCCAAAGAAATAAAAATGATTAATACTAAATACACTTGTCCTTACTGTCAATTATGATTTTTTTTCGATGACTCGGATTTGACCTTATCCGGACTATCTTCATCTCCAATTAGTCCGGAAAATCGAGGTTCTACTATATTTTTCATTTATAAATATATTTTTACTATTCGAAAACACGTAACAAGAACAACTGGGGTGGCATTTTGGGGGATGGAACGGATCAATGGCATTTCAATGGGAAAAATTGCTTTGAGATTGAGAAAATTGATATACGAGCGAGATTACGGAACGAATTAAACTCGTGTCTCGGGGTCCCACTGTTTATTGTCTACCGATTTATCTCTTTTATTAGTGTCTCCTAAAACATTGCCAGTGAGTGAACGTGTATTTAATTCAATCGGAACAGTTATTTAGATGATAAATTAATTCTGAATAAAAAATCACGCCATGGCTATTGAAAATTTAAACTTCATTAATAATTACATTCACATTGTGGCCACTTGCACCACTTACACAGTACGCTGTGTTCTATGGTCATGCTTAATAAATATCCGATTTTTAATGGACTCGTCACAATTCTCAAACAATGATAATTATTCACCTCAGTTAAATTAAGCAATGCTTATTGTCAACCGAAAGTAAGCGACTTTTGCACATTAGACGTCGGTATGAAGAAATATTTTTTACCCGAGTTTACACAATTTTTATATTTGAGTCGATATGTCTGTTGTGCAGTTTAGTAATCAACGAATTTACGTTTTATTCATAAATTACAAGATTTTATAATACAAGAATACGTCAACTATCCATGTGATAGAATGCCTGAAGATTTCGAAAAGCGAAACCCGAGTCGTTAGTGACAAAAATGTGGAATCATACAAATTTTTAACAATTGAAATTGGATATCTCATTCTTAAATATGTTAAAAATGAAGTCCGGTATTAAACAAACTTACGGAGATCTTCAAAATAATAAGTCTATATTCCATTATTAACTGTCGTATGCTTTTGAGTGTCAACTGTCGACACCCTGCAATCAGTTGAAATGTAAGAAGTCAGGGTGCAATGAACAATCTGGCTTTTTATACCGATTTTTAGATGGCCAGTTTCGTTGCAAATTCCTCCTTCCAAAAAGATCTTTTTTCCTTCGATTCCGTTATTCCGAACTTCTTAATTGGAGCAAAAATGTTTTCTTGATCAAAAAGAGTTTTTTAACCCTTTAGACGCCAAGCCAATTTCATGGATTTTTGCTGTACGCCACCATTTTCAATCATAGTAGCCAAATACCGAATATCACAAATTGGTTGCAGAACCGGCCCATGATGTTATCTAAAAAATCTTTTATTAATGTATGCAAGATTATTTCTTTTGTAAGTAGCGTATCTATACGAAGGAAAAATTACATTTATATATATATATAATAAAGAAAGACATTGAAATTGTGTCTATTACTGATTTTATTGGCGGCATTCCACTGCGTGATATATCTTGGAAATCTACAAAAAAACGTGATGCCGTATTTTATCATGCCGAAAATATATTCTTTTTTATAAAACTCGAGTAGCGGGCCGATCAAATTACCTTGGCGTGCTATTGAGCGATCGCGTGCCACACGTTTGCGATTCCTGACCTATGAATTGTATCGCAATTTCGGCATTTATTACAAAACCTATCCGATGTTAGAAGGGGTGTGCTTTTTTCGTATACTCTTCCAAATTATCGTATATTAGTTCAACTCGTTGCCTATAGAATAGCGTGCAATTTAGATGTTATGCCCCGTGAATGCTGCAAACTATAGCACAACCGTTTAAACTGATATTATCTTGTCATCGAAACGCTGACTAGTTATTTATTTCAATTTTGTATGTCGCGTGTACGGTCGAGGTAGTGCAGTGTTTTCTGCTCCATGTCCATCTCATTTTTAATATAACCCACTGAGGACGGTTATTTGAGATAAGATTCATTCATTAATTTAAATCCAATCGAGTGGTTATTGAGCTCCAATAAACAATTCTATAAAGATAGCAGCGCACGTAATGAACACGTGCGGGGTAAAAAGAATGATTGCCAAACCAATCAGAACATGACAAGAACACGAGTAAAGTATTTTTTTTTTGTTGTATTCATGGATAGTTCACATGCCATAGAGTAGATTCACATAATATAATTTACATTTATACATTACTTTGTAAATCATGATATTTCAAACATTAATAAAACAGGCGATAATGCTCGCGGTGTGCGAACCGGTCCTGATCCACAAAATATATTTTTTATACATGTAGTCCTTTTTTTACCATCAAAAAAAAATGTTTTTATACCTTTGATTTAACCTTTAACCGCCCAAGCATTTTTTTGTGAAATATTCGCGCGACCCGCAGTTGTTCTAAAAATAATTATATCTCTAAATCTATTCATTATATTTGGGTATAATAAGAAACATTATCAAAATAAAAGATTGTTTATAATTTACTAAAGCTTTATACGTAATTTTTCAAATTTTATATAATTACGCGTTAAAGTTAAAGAATAAAAACTTCTCTGAGGGGTTCGCGCACTCAGATTGGGAGCCACTGGCTCAAATAAAAAATATTCTATAGATTGTATGAAAAAAATCTGTTTCCCCATCAAAATATTGTGAATAGTGTAGATTAAGCTGATTTATTGTAGTTCGCCTAAAATAACAACGCACATACCGAGAGCCAATATTGTAACACAGATGTTTATATTATTCATCACAATAAAAATATTTTTTGGAACCGAAAATAAAATTATTGAACGGTATCTCAAAGACATTATTTATATAAGCTAATATTCATATTTCGAATACTATTTTCATAAATCAGTGTAACTCGATAGCGAAATGCACCATAATCACCGGTTCCGTACGGGACCGCTGGGCGTTTAAAGGTTAATACACCTGGTAATCATTAAGTAAAATTTTTGTTAAAAAGGTTAAATTTTGTATTGTGTCAGAGATAACGCTCGCGATGAACGAAACCGGCCCTGATATAAAATTTATAAGATTGTGCAAATATTAATAAACACACAAACAAATAATGTGAGAATTTTCATCACAGTGACTGATAAAATTATGACCGTACACTTTATTCCTTTCTATGAGTTTAACGTCATATGAGATAAACTAATCCTTTCTATCCTGTGAAGTGTAATAAGTACGAATAGCTTCTAACAGTTTTATTTTCTCTGTAAATATAATACATACTGAGCTAAATATTTATGTATTCCTCCCTTATATACACACACGAAATCGAATAAAATGAACTATGATGACCGAGACCGAGACCCAGGCGCAGGGATATCATTTAATTATATTTATTATTAGCCGAAATAGCTGTCAACTATACATCTCATAAATTTTGTAGAACTAATATACATATACCTCACACTAACCCGCCTGGGCAGTGTGGTGTGCTATGTCCAAACAACCCCCCTGAAAGAGAAAGCAGGGGGAGGCCTTCATCCAGCAGTGGATGGACCCCGGCTGATGATGATGATGAATATACATTGCTATTTTTTCACGGTGTTATAATGGAGTTCTACCGGGAAAATGCCAATTCAATCAATATTTTTATTACCATATAATGTCGTCATTGAAATGATGTCTTATCTGTCCTTTGTAGATGTTATTAATCACTCACATTTATATGAAGTGTATCGAATGCATAACACCGGAGAACGGGTTTTTTTCATAGTAAGGAAAATGTTATATGTTATATTATAATAACGATCTTCAGATTTGTTGTTTTTAGGTGCTTTCATTGCTACAGAAATGGTTCGATCTCTCATATGACAAACTCCAATATCTTTGAGGGTGTAATTTTGGCAACGAAAACAAATATTCCTTCCACTTACAACTTTGTACGATGCCACATGTTTCGTCACTAACTAACCGGGTTTCCCCTATCGGCATCTTCAGGAATTATATCATACGGATGCAACAGAACTGAGTCAGTCAGTTCTTGTTGCGTCCGTGTGATAGAATGCCTGAAGATGCCGATAGGCTAAACCCGGGCCGTTAGTGACAAAACATGTGGCATCGTACAAAATTGTAAAAATTCAAATTTTATATTGAAATTCCATCAAGCACCTTCTGTCGATATCATAAAATATCCCACTCTTGAGGTAGTGCGCAATCTTGTTACTCACAGATTTTATTGATATTTTGACACACGTGTTTATGTGAGTAACGGTCGGACGGCGACCGATTGTCAATATTGTATTGGATCTGTGCTTAGAGGCGCAACTTGACTGAAAAAATACAATACATTTTTCCGCAATAACGGAAGTGAACGAGAACACGCGTCCGCGTCCACGGTCAACGGAGTGCGGCCGGAAGTCGCGTTCCAGCCGAATGCGTTCCGTTACACTCGCTCACTGGGCTATTCCTTCTATGGAGGTTACCTGTGAAGATCTGAGCTCATCGCGAATTCGACACCTTGTTGTGGCATTTTTGGTTTTACTAAATTTTTTAACACTAACGGCAATTTTACAAGGATCATGTAAATAATATGTTGTATCGGAGTAACACGGTGAAAAAATAGCAATGTATTTTAGTTCTACAAAATTATTTTTTACAAACATAGTTGATAGCTATTTCGGCTCACGCCATCGTCAGAACTATGCTTAAACTAACACCTGCTTATCCATATATAGCCGTGCAGAAAAGGCACACAACACATCCTCTCTCCTGTTCCAACGGCCTAGCTTGTTACTTTAACACAATGACACTATTTTTTCACCGTGTTATAATGGAGTTCTACCAAGTGAATGCCAATTCAATCAATAAATTGTATCGGAATAATTAAACAGTCACGTCACGTTAGATCGTAAAGTATAGTATTTGATCGCAGATCTATCCATCAGTAACATAATGTTATTCAAACAAATATTTAGGTTTAAAGAAGCTACGTTACCGAATATAGCAAAAACGACAATACAGAACAGAGCACTTTTGTTTTATCCCTGTTCTGAATCGTCATTCTTCTGTTCTCTCTGTTCTGCCGTACTATGTTTGGTTTTGGTTTATTTTATCACATTCTGTTTGGCATCGAATCCAGAAATGGACATCAATAGGTTTCCCGTTCATTTGTCAATATCAGAGGTCGGGGAACTTTTTTAACCATTATCTCACAATATTTTTGCGTTAGTCGATATTACCCTATTTATAAATTTCCTTATTACCCCCAAAATTTAAATTTTTACTCCATTTGGGATAATATCGGACTATATCGACTCGGTGGTGAGAAATTAATTTTTTAGTGATAAAATCGATCATTTTAACGTTGCATTTCTTGGTGGAAAGTATTATATTTAAAATAATGAAAACGCGACGAGCGAAACCGGTAATATCACACATATATTGTGGAAATAGTACTAAACGCTGTGTTTTATTATTTAAATATTATGCTTTTCCATCAACATGAAACAGTAGTAAAGATTTAAGTGAGCATAGACACGGTCTTGATATTAGTGTTATCACTATCAAATACTTTGAAATGAAAGTAGAATTATTGAAATTTGCAATAGGCGACCGTTTTTCATGGTTTCAGCCATTTTTTTTATCGGGTCAAGGTGTTTTCAGCCACTTTCGATATTTATCATTACTGTTGTTTTTAAAATGTTAACTATAAAACGTAACAGTTGCTTTTTTCATCTTATCAAAACAAACCGAAGAGATTTGTTGGCAATGTTGAGTTAGATGTTTACGGTGTATGTAGGTCAGAAATTTTTGTAAAATGTTTAGTTTTTTTCGCGCTGATTTGGACATCGATGTCCATCTTACCTTCAGTCTCTAATGTCTAGTGTAAACATAACATTAGGAAACATTTTTTACAGCGTTACGTTTTTATATAGTGTATGTTTTATTACGTAGGCAGCTTTGATTTTATTTTACCAACGCATGTTAAAAATATAAACATTATTGCGTGTTTATTATCTTTTCATTTATTACACAATGCATATCACTAGAGTTATTTGGTATTTATTAGATACTATCCCCTAGATACTAGATTTCATCAGTATTATTATACACGATTAACTAGCCTGTTCTTCACACACTAGATGGCGATATGTTCCATTTTATAACTCACATGGCTCATTATGGATCCTCCCCTTTGCAAATCAATAGATGGCGTTGTATTATAAATAAATATTTCACACTTATAATGTAACTGTCGAACAACATAATCTCATCCCATTTACGCAGTCTGCATTCTTTGCAATTATAATAATAAAAATACTATGCTCAGTAATATTTCCACAATACTATATTAGTAAGATCTGGGACGGCGTCGCTCGTCACGAAATGATATCAACTGATACAATACAAATGGATGTTTATATAAATATATTTCTATCACGAAAAACATTTAGATGCTCATATTGCTCTTATGATGAACAAAATAAATCACCTCTGATCTCTTTCCTCACGCGATATTGGCTACGTTTAGTACCGACTTGATTAGTGTCTAGGATAAATACACACGAAAGTACGTCAGGTGAGACTAATTGACCAGGCTCCAGGTTTTCAGACACAAATGAAACCAAGTGGGTGTTTTCATATAACTTCCATAATGCAGTCCGTGAATTGACAGAACGAAAATGTGTCATTCGAACATTATAATGTTGTTGGGCGATTTCACATTCGGAACCTAAATCAATATTTCACGACTCGCCGAGACTCGCACGTTAGCATTTCTGATCGCCATCTTTCTCGCGGAAAATAAAAGCCATTAGTTATGTGCGAATCACAGACGTATTCTGACTCGTCCTTCCATATTTGGTAAGGCTCGTTTGGTCCTTGTAGCAAGATGCAATGTAATGTGTCAGGAAATAGAAAAGAACAAATGCACTGTTTTGACATTATTTTTACTGTAGAACGATTCTCTGGGTATCTGATTATTAACTCGTAAAGCAGGAATCGTCAACTCTTCATATGAATACACCCAAAGATTAATAATAATTATGGCAATACGGCTTATTTTAGTAATTTGATAACACGTTACGACACATTTATATTATTATACCTGAATAAAATCAAATATTGAAATGGTTGTCTTCACTCCATCACACCCATCCGATCATTAATCCGATCGGCGCGACAGTTTTTCATACAAACAAAATCTGTCCGCGTTGCCATTTTTCAAAATGTTCTCTTTCCACATAGAGCTATAAACACACCAATAAAAAATAATTGGGTTGGCTTTTATGGAAGCTAGATGCATTAGGAATATTTCAGAACATTAAAAAACACAAATAAATGTCCTATGTTGTAACAATCGCCTTAACAAATATATCATCCCTAACAAATAACTAATCGACTAGATGTTTTAAGCATTTAAACCTAATACTTTTGACAATTCTATGGAGGTGGTAGTATCAGAACGAATTGGGCGATATTTTAAAACCAAAATCAGTCCTATATGCAAAAGATTGCCTACGTTACCGACGTTTGAATGTTCGCGTCCCAACGTCTGGGGCGCTCGCGCACAGGCCTTGCACATTGCCGTCCCATACGTTGGGGCGTTAGCGTGGAAGAGATAAAAACGGATCAGGAGCGTTTAACTAAGCATTATTCCTCTCTTATCCTTCTGTTATAGTAGGAGAACTTGAGATAGCTTGGTGGTATTTTGTATAATGTTATTTATAAAAATCTACTTTTACAAGGAATCTTCACTGTGTACTCCTGATGCAAAATTTTAAATATATCCTTATATATAATTTATCGAGAAGTTGTGGCATATTTCTTATTTCTATGGGTTATCTTTTTATGATAATGTGAAAAGAAATAAATTTTTTGTACGTAATTGAAATATTTTCAGTGTATATTCAAAGATCTTGCGAAAAAATAAATCTTCTAGTCTAGATGAACAAGCGCGAAACCGCAAAGAATTAGCTACAATAAAACGAGAAAATCCTACCAACTTAATGATCAAGGTACGTCATTTTGTGTTGGTTGTCCTCCTCCAGATTTAAAGAATCGCAAATTTATTCCTTGCTGCAGTGGCGTGCACATGCACATATGGACAAGATGGAAACTTGGCTCTTTCTCCTGCAAAAACTGAAATCACTAGGAATTAAAAAATTCAGCGACTAGTTTTAATATTTGTGGACATTTTATGAAGACTATTTGACAACCACGATTTGAAAATGAATAACAAGATCCGATTGGTTATGATGCAGAAAGATGAAATTTGGTCAAACTCGGTACATCCAATGGATCCAATGATAAAATGAATTTAAAAAAAAAATAATAGAATGCCAAAAACACATTTTTCAGTTCTATTTCCGTACTATATTTTACGATCAGGACCGGTTTCGCTCATCGCGAGCATTATCAACTGATACTGTTGAGTAATTGATACATTCTTTTTTTCAAGAGATTTCGATTGGATACTTACATTGTGATTACTTATTTGATCACCACTGTCAATGTGTCAAGTTTGAGGGCACTTTTGGGTGAGGTTAATGCCGTAAACATTTTTTAAAAACTACACGGTGCGTCTGAGGGGAAGTGGTTTGTAATGGTGGGCTTAGTACAAAGTAATAAAATATAGATTAACTGACTTCAGCCTGAAATATTTTTTGTATCTCAATGAAGATGTTCGACGTTATATCAAATTGTATGTTCCGAATATTTTTTTAAGAAATCGTAGACATGAATTGTTTGTTATTCCGAAGTGTAGAATGTCGACATATTCCATGTCGACGAAAGTGAGTTCAGGTGAATACTATTTTTTGATGCGTTAAAGTAGATTTTTCATGAGCTTGCATGGTTGACTTTCTTGCTATCCTTATTATTTGTTTTGTTGTTTATATCTTTAATTTTCAATATTAAATGTTCAAATATTTTGACGTTGCAAAATCGATGAACTTGTAATTTGTTATTTTTGTGACATGTGTATATAAATAAATAAATATGAAGAAAAGTTGAAAATACGTGAAATTCATCTCAAAATCACAACATTTGGCTGTCAGCTAGCTAATAATAATATATATAGATATCTCTGAATACGGTTTATTGCTATCAATTCCCGATGGGTCGGTGTTTAAGGAAGTCGGCCAAATTGTGTTATGAGGTCGAAAATGTGCGTGGGCCTTAAAATTCGACGACCCACCTCATTTGTTGTATCATTGTAGGCCCTGTCGATAGTGTTCGCGACATGTATTGCGAGTGGTGTATTAAACAACAAAGTCAGAGGCGTTAGTATCATAATCAAAGTGTCAATTGTTTTTGTACAAGCTTATGACAGATATAACTTGTGATAAGATGTTATTCGAATTGAGGAAATCCGAAATTCGCATACCATGGTGACATATAATATCTGCAAGTACTTCAATGGTTCAAAATCCTTTCATGACTTAAAAGAACTAAAAAGAAGTTTGTTACTTTCATGTTATTATTTTGAAATAATAAAACATAGGATGTTTTTTTAGAGGTATAGAACTTTAAATTGGCAACACTTTTTTAACTGGCGGCCATTTTGTCAGCTGTCGAGTTATTTATGGTTAGTTTGGTTTGGTATTTCAACATGAATAGACTGACGCCTTAACAACGCTTTCAAATTGTGCGAATTTATTTTGAAAATCATAGTTATGTTAGAAATACGTATTGCGCGCTACGTCCATTTTATGGTCAACATAATCGTCCATCAGAGCAATTAATTCGATTAATTATGGAACGTTTTCGCACCACGTTTACTCTAAATGATAATACGCATCCACAGAGACGTTGTACAGTGCGTACAGAAGAAGTCATTGCTGCTGTAGAGCGTAGCGTAGAGAAGACCCGAATCAGTCTATCCGCCATCGTGCACAGGAATTGGATGTGTCCATTCACTTTTTGGAAGATTTTGCGGAAAAATCTTGGTTTGCGTGCTTACAAAATTCAATTCGTGCAAGAATTGAAGCCACACGATCACCTAGCGAGGCGTAGATTCGGCGAATGGGCCCAAAACAAGATTGCCGTTGATCCCGATTTTCATAAGCGAATTTTGTTTAGCGATGAAGCTCACTTTTGGTTGAATGGATACGTCAACAAACAAAACTGCCGTATTTGGAGTGATGGTAATCATCAAGTGTATGTTAAGACACCGTTACATCCAGAAAAACTGACTGTTTGGTGTGCTTTATGGGCTGGTGGAATCGTTGGTCCGTACTTCTTTAAAAATGATGCTGGCCAGAACGTTACAGTCAATGGTGACCGCTATAGAGCCATGATTACTGTCTTTTTCGTTCATCAATTGAACAACCATGACGTGCAGGAGCTGTGATTTCAACAAGATGGCGCAACATGTCACACGGCTCGTGCCACAACTGATTTATTGAAGGAAACGTTTGGTAACCGTATAGTTTCACGTTTCGGATCCGTGAATTGGCCTCCAAGATCGTGTAATTTAACGCCGCTAGACTATTTTCTGTGTGGATGTGTGAAGTCGCTAGTCTACGCCGATAAGCCCGAAGCGATTGACCACTTGGAGGATAACATTCGCCGCGTTATTGCCGATATACGGCCACAAATGTTGGAATAAGTCATCGGAAATTGGACCTTCAGATCAGACTACTTCCGAGCTAGCCGTGGCGGTCATATGCCAGATGTTATATTTAAATAATAATGCCAAAAGATTATCTTTCAGGTAAAGTAAATTTCATATCTCTAAAAAAACACCCTATATTAAGTACACTTACCAAACTTAAATATTTTAAAGATCAGGACCGATTTCGCTCATCGCGAGCATTGTCAGCTGATACAAATTAAAACAAAGCTATCCTAACGAAATACCGAGTCGGTAATTACGAGGTACACAACACCAATGGTTCAAGAACAAAGAAAAAACATACAGGTTAACGTACAAATTACATCTAAACGAAGCAAGACCTCTAAAAATTAGATTGGACTAATTTGTAATAAATATTCCATTTAGAGTATAGAAATACTTAAAATTTGAAGAGGGTTTTCTTAGTTTACGAATTATTGATTTTGTATACGTGCTTGTTAATTTTTAATGCAGAATTTCGCGTAAATAACGTTTTAATTTGTAATGCGACAGTTGATAGATAATGCTCGCGATGAGCGAATCAGGTTATGATCTTCATATGAAATTGTGGAAATAGTACTTAACATTGTGTTTTATTATGTTAATGCCATTTCACCAAGAAATGACAGTTGGCACCTGTGTGAAGTGATTAAATAGATTCATTGACCTCTTTGGTCTGTACGCTGCAGAAATAAACGTTGTTAATCATTATCGTATCAGATCAACGCGGGCTTGTCACCACACCTCCGAAAGCAGACCTCGTCTTCGAGACATATACGCTGGGACCTCTTGATTACAAAAATAAATTAAATATGGAACTGTGCGAGAGAGAAAAAAACACTCGCTTTTTGCATTAAAAATATTCAGTCGTCGGCTTTGTATCGCGCGCTCGTGTTATTAGTGTTAAATTTGCCCGCTTAATTGACGAACGCTGGCAATCTTGTCGCGCCGTTATTGTCTAGTGCCGGTTTCCCTTAAGTGGCATTATCAATTTGTAAAGAGTTAGCTCTCGGGATCCTTGATTTTATATTGGATAATTTGCGCGCAGTGCTACCGGGCACTCGCCTAAACACAGTGCAGTTTTTCAAAGTCGCTTGCCTCGTCACTCGCAACCGTCTTTATATTACCACTATGGACGCTGTTATTCGATATTGATTGTTTTCCACATGGGAACTATGCGTATTGTTTACAATTTGTATTAGAAATGTTTTATTAAACATTTTTTCGAAATAGATATCCTGATGGTTTTGAATTTCGACCGATGTGCACGGTGGCACCCTGAAAATGATTTACATATGCTATTTTATACTATAGTCAACTGTTGTCAAAGTTACCTAGTTTCAAAAATTTACGATGACATACTATGAATTTCAATATCAAATTTAAATTGTTGAAACATATACATTTCCACGTTTTTCGTCAGTCACTGCTATGGTGTTGTCAGTTCTATCGCAACCGTGCGATGGAATACCTGAAGAGGCCGAAGGGCGAAACCCGGGTCGCGAGTGACGCAACATGTGGAAATGTAAAGTTTCAACGATTTAAATTTGATATTGAAATTCCATCAACCACCTTCAGTCGATATCATAAATTAGATTTAAATTTAGTTGAAAAAAGTTATGTCGATCGCACGAAATTCGATTGTACAGTGTGGTACATACAGTGTGGTGCCTTTACATTTTAATAAATAGTTATTATAATTTTTATAATTATTTCACTAAAATGATAAGCATTTGTTGAACCTGCTAGTTGTTAATATGTCTCTTAAATTGCGCGCTCGATATACGACTATTTGAGATTTATTCACTCAGAAATAATACCGTAACACCTTTTTCCATAATTTCGATACCATTTCGGCTGCAAGCGAATTTCTTTAGATAAGTTACGCATTAACCTATTCACAGCCAGTATTGTTTTTCTGTTGTGTTGTTGTGTTTTGTTCCTAAGATGTAAATTCTTATCGTTTTAACCGTGTTATAAATTCAATGTATTTTTACGATATTCTCACGTAATTTAAGCGTGCACTGCGACAACGGAAATTTTGGATTATTATATTGTTTTCTGATACTAAGAAACGTGGTGCTATTCGACTTCGATAATCATATGGAACGGTTGTGATATCAATTAACGCTGTTTATAAAAATTTTAACGCATTTTTGTCGCTATTCCATAACTTTAATGTAACTATGATTCCTAGCGCCCCTAAATATTTTACAATACAAGAATGCGGTAAAAAATAAGTTAGGTTCGACGATGACTTCCTCTGAGAGTAGCCTGTAAGAGGAGACTACTCCCATTTATGTTTATTATTTATTTGATAGACCTGTTTTATTATGATGCCCCTTTTTCAACAATGTTTAACGATCTTTTTTCAAAAGTTCTCATTCACTTGTGACATTTCCATCGCTTCAAATTTGGTTGCTATTTTGCCACACGAGTTTATTTATAAATGCTGCTTCTATAATATGATTTGTTTAATATAAATTTTAAATGAATTTCCACATAATAATCATCGAATGCATTCAAAAACTTAATTTACAACTGGAATGATATTTTTACGGTGTTAACTGTCTCTTCTCGTTGGAAAAATAATATATTTAAATAACTTTACAATGTTTCGTGGTATTTCTGCAATTTTATAATATTCAGATCACGCGTAATGCCAGCGATGAATGAAATCATTCCTGATCTGAATATTATAAAATTTTGGTGATACATTTTTGAACGATGTCGGTTGATTTATTTTATGGCAGAACACAAATGAAAATTGACGCACGCTTCGCGTCCTCAGTATGCGACCTGTAATACAATGCACATAGACAACGGCGCCCATTATAAAAGTTAAACGCTCGCCGATGGACGATGGCGCGTCTTTAAATAAACACGACCGCCATCCTCCGGAGACGCATTTAAACCGGCGCAGCCGACGGGCGATCGCGCGGACCTAGAAACCCAACTCGACCGCGACGCCCTGACACCGACACCGGCGATGTCGTTTTCCGATCCGGTTTTCCGTTTTTCCGATACCGCTCGCATACGATCGGTGATCGATCAGTTCGAGGCCGACGCGATATACGGCAACAGGGCGCCGGATAGGAGACGAGACAGCAAGCGCTTCGACTGCGGCGGAAATGCCATCGAAGATATAATGCGGCGTCTCCGCGTTGCTGCTGTTTCAGTAAATGAAAAAGAAATTGTGCTCAAAGATTCTAAGAATTACCATTTTACAACGTACGAAGAAAGTGACAGCGATTCCGATTATAGTGAAGAGGTAAACAGGATCGAGTGTCGGTTCGAAGATGCCAAATACAATCGGGTGTTTAGGACCTGCGGAGCCGTAGTAGGCGGACTGGCGGGCGCCTCATTGAGGCTCGCGCTAGACTGTCTGCCGCCGGTCAGCTTTGCCAGCTTGGCCGCCATCTGCACGCTCATGGTGGCGTGCGCCCCCAAAATGCTTACTGATTTCGTCGTATATCCTTGTTGCAGACTCGTCTTCGGGACGCTGTATCCGGCCTACGCCTCCTACAAGGCCGTGAGGACGAAGAACGTCAAAGAATACGTAAGTCTTTACCTCCCTAACCAACCCATTCCGTGCTGCTTCACATTAGCCCTTTGATTGCGAGCCGTCGATTTTTATTTGCTTTTTTGTCGTCAACGGAGCATCCGTCATAGTGTAGATCAATATTGTTATGTATTATGAAACTGTGTTGAAAAAGCGAAAGAAGGCACCGCAGTCAAAGGGTTGAAGATGTTCCAACACAGAATATTTAAAATACACCTATCCCTCGATTTACGCGGTAGATAGGTTCCTGAGAAAAACGCGTAAATCGAAATTGTATATTTTTAAATGTAAAACCGCGTAAATCGAAAAGTACACAAGCAACGCATAATTTAGTTGTTTTCTAAAATACATAAATAAAACAAAATTATTAAAAAGTGTAAATATAAATATTCTTTTATTAATTAAATACACAAAGCATACATAGAGGAACAACAAGATTATATCCAAAATATTGATAAAAAAAATATTGCAACGGTTGGTAGAGTTTTTATCATTCATCACTACCACAAATCACCGCCAATCTCTTCGTGACTTGTTCAAAGTCACTTTCATCACTCGAAATTATTTCTGCCGATTCGATGTTTGAAGTAAAAACATTTACACCTCGAGGAGATTTGGTAATAAAATCCATTATTAACATTTGCTTCGAATTTCTTGTTAGATCTTCGTGGATCTCATCATATTGAGCCGAGCGTTGATTAATATCACGTTGAAATCGAAGGCTCCGTTCAACATTTGAGTCATAATGAGTCCTTTGTGGATGATTTTAGCTGTTAATGTAACTGGTTCAAATTATTATTCATCAAAAAAATTAATCCGTGTAAAAGCGAAAACGTGTAAAACAAGTACCGTGTAAATCGAGGGATAGGTGTAGTTAATTCAGAAGTGACGAAATGTACAGAAATTGTCGGGAAAGATCAGGCTATATTTCACTACAAATGTTAGGTGTTAAAAGAAAGATATGACGCTGTTAAACGCCTTACATTTTTGAGCTTGACTATTTGCATACTGCAATCGGCCGTCTCAGCGAGTGAGACGTTAGAGGTTAGACGTTGAGAGGTCAGATGGTTAAAATTATTTATTGACTCGAAGCTTCCTTCGAAGTTTAAATCGAAATCATAGATTCCCCGACTCGTCGGTGATGTGCCCGACCTGCCGCAACGTCGTGGGCACGGGCCCACGCGTTTCGTAAAAATTGGTATTTCTGCGAAGCGAAGTTATATTGAATAAATGAAATTTCGCTTAATGCTTCTTGCGGATGTGAGTCGCCTAAAACATTTGTAGTTATTTTTTAAAATTGAAGCAAAGTAAAATATGTTATCAATTTATAAATGTGGTCACATCATTTGGATACGATGTTTGTTGACTGCTAGCATCGAATTTAACATATTGAATAATTCGGACTCGTCGGAAGACGCCAGTTCGAGCTCATCCGTGCACATAAATCCCCGAGGACGCCGAAACGTATTGTAAAGTATTGGATCGTCAGTGTTAATTCGTATGAAAGTATAAACTTTTCATTTGAGAATTCTCCGTTGATATTACAAATAACATTGACCCATACATCAAAAATTAATTGAGTAGTGTTGGTGTTTACCAAAAACTTATAGAGATTATTAAGCATACACATTAGGCCATGATTTTATTACAACATAAATAGCTCTTAACCCTCTGACTGCTAACGTCTCAACTGTTGAGACGGTTGATTTTACTGTGGTGATAGTTGATACCCGAAAATATATGAATTAGCAGCGGTTAAAACCTTCTTGCACTCGAAAATTTTGAGGTTAATGCATTGTTGATTTGTCCTGAGAAACTCAATAAGATTGTTTCAAACCAATATTATTCAATAAATTTTGAAAATTCGAGGCGTTGGAATATCCTTTATAATGCTCAGCAGGGAACGAGTTAAAAACAATTTGACTACTGCTAACTCTAGTATATTTTTGAATGTGAACAGACAGCGGTCAGGGCTAATATTTTTTGTGCCGAAAGTTGTTTTTGTTTCGAATCAATATTTATCTTCGAAACGTGTACATGTACGACATCAACTGAAGGCGCTTGGTGAAATTTAAATATCAAACATGGACTGTTGAAAATTTGTATATATTTCCACATGATTTGTCTCAGGTTCTATATTTTTTGTGATTCTTCGTATACATAAGCGATGCAAACTGTTAACTTGACTTGTCAGGTCTATTGCTTTGTGGAATAGTATACTTGAAGATGCCATAAAGCGAAGCCCGGGTCGTGTGCGACAAAACATGTGCAAATGTACACAGCTTCAACAATTTAAATATTTATAATATGATATAAGTAGGTCAGTCTATGATGATTCGTTAACCATGATATTTTATATTGAGTCATCTAAGCCAGTGTTCTTCAACCTTTCGAAATCCCGAGTTAGGCATTTACATCGGTAAAAAATATTTTTTGTCCAATTCTGTCAAAAATTTTATAAAATAATATTTGGCCACAGAGTGACCCATAAAAATGTCCAAATTGGACGTATGTTAAGTTGGATATATTATTATTGCCATCCGTTGGATTCATTGTAAAGTCTGTTAAGTAGCAAGAGTGAGACAATTCGCTAAGCGATGGCAAAATAAACATATTTTCAGATTTTCAGTACAAAATTACCATGTACACGTGTATAGAAAAAAATCTCCTATACATATCTTATAGATAAATTTATCTGATGAATAGAACCTAACCGTTATAATTACCAAATGATAATTATCGTATTGTACATTCATAAAACTTGCTCGGCTCATTATGCAGTTGATTGAAAACAATCATCTGTGCATCTTGAATGTCGTTACTTAGAAAACTCCTTTGCTAAATGCAAATTTGCCCCCACTCGTAACGAGCCTTGTCTGAGATAATATGCGATCCGACGACGCAATATATGTAAATAGAGATAGAAATAAAAATAGCATTCTGAGTAAAATTAAACAACCATTATTTTTTTAGAGCGGACACCGACCATCCTGTAAAAACATTGATAGATTCATTCGAACCTGAATTAAGGAATCCCCGAATTAAATTATATTATATGGTGTTCCATTAAGTAGTACATTATATGTAATTAGGATAGCGGTAAAATATCTGGTCTTTTAGCAGAGTGGTCAACGTGCGAGGGTACTCTTTTCATTCAGTCAGGATTAGGGATTGCAATTTACCGTAAAATTTCAATAACCGGTAAATAATTTCACCTTTTACCGGTTTACTGGTAATTTACCGGTAAATGAAAAAACAAATAGAGGTTGGATTATATCATTAAAGTATAACTGTACGTGGCTACTTTCACTAAAACCGGTATCCTGGATTGAAACATAAATAATTTAAAATACATTTCAGTTGATTATTGATGTCATAAAATGTACTTTAAATATGTTTCAGGTGAATATGTGTATGTTTTAAATGTACTTTTTTAAGTAAATCAGATAAATCAGATTTGCCACACAAAGATTGCTATGCTAATAGCTAAAGACTATGTAATATTTGGTTTACTTGCCTGTAAGAAGTTCATGCATAAACTATTAGGTTATCCATTAACTTATTGATGTATATATATATATATATTATACATGTATGCATAATTTGTATCTATTAATATAAATTCATAATAAAAAAAAAAAAAAAGCAATGTATTGGATTGTAGAGTTTATTAATAAACGGTTATTTTCTTTGGTATAATGAAAACATAGTTGAATATGTACCTAAATACGAATTTTACTAAATACGAGGAGAGGGCCGTAGTATAAATATACTGATTGAAGTTTCTGTTGCATAATACACTCAAAATGAATATTTGCGCAAGCTTAAGTTTTATTTCAATGCTTTTTATCATTGAGATCAACTAATAATATCTATTGTAACATTTCAGGTAAAATGGATGATGTACTGGATAGTCTTTGCGCTGTTCACGTGCGCTGAAACTGTCACCGATGTTTTCTTTAGTTGGTTTCCATTCTATTATGAAGTGAAGATTATATTAGTGCTGTGGCTTCTGTCGCCGGCCACCAAGGGGTCTTCCATATTATACAGGAAGTTTGTGCATCCGGCATTATGCAGAAGAGAGCAGGTCAGTATTAAACCATGAGTCATAACAAACCCACAAACTATTTTGTAGCATCAGAATAACTCACAGAGATGACAGTAATAATAAAAACCGGATGATATTTCCTCAAAGTGTATTTTAATCGACAGTGCCACTGAGTGAGTCATCGGTGGAAACATCAAAGTGTCATAATGAAAAGGCTGTTCTTAGCGGCTAGATGGGATTGCACAAGTTTTTGTTTGACAAAAAAATCAATTGAAGTGAAATTTGTAACATGACCATATATAGATTGAAAAAAAATGATTGATATAAATGGCTATTCAATTACAACTGGGCCTTAAAAGAATAAACATCGATATAAGAAATTGGTTGTGGTGTTTTCAATGCTCCCGTAAGCCTAGTAGAGTATTATTAATATGCAGTGAAAATAATAACATGTCGTGAGGTTTACTGATCTTCTGCGTTTAAATTTCCAGGAAATAGACGAGTACATTTCGAAAGCCAAGGACCAAGGGTACCACACTGTCCTCAATCTGGGCACAAAGGGGGTCAACTACGCGACAAACGTCATAATGCAAACGGCAATCAAGGTATGTCGCTTCAATTGTAATGACGTGTGATCTGCTTCACCACGCCAACTATTGCTTCCTCGACGGTCTGCAATGCGGTGTATTGTATGACTACTGCTAAACCGATCTCGCTTAGCTGATACAAATCATGTGCGACACTTAACCTATAACACGGTTCATTTTTGATCATTAAACCGACACAAATAATTGGCAAAAATCTACTGATAATTATTTATTTGATGCTCTGTCAATATTTGTCGACGGTGACCGATAAAACTTAGTCTTACTTCTACACCTGCAGATAGTCGAAAACAGTTAACGGGAAATCGAGGAAACCAAAACATTTTTTCAATTAACTTGATTTTCTATTAAAAATGACATTTGCACGTACATTGATAGTCTGTATATTTTATAATACATCACATTAGGAAAACTTTTAGTTAGTAATTTTGCCGGGTGGGATTGTTTTAATGAAACATTTTAAAGTTCATATTATGAAGATGTAGAAAAATGCTAATGTCACTCCGCACGATTCAATTTTATATTTGAGCACCGTTTCACCTATGTGATCCGATGCATCATTATATGATGTGATTTATGAAGAAAATAAACTAAATTTTATCGTTGATTATACTTTGAATATTTTTTGTAGGTTAACTAGTGCACGTGTTGACAGATAAAGGATAATTTTTGTCCAATAAGGTTTTATCGACTAAATAATATCGAACTTATTACTTCTCCATTAATATTATACATAAACAAAAATATAAATCAACATAAATTTCCTTTTACTGTCAAATTTCATCATTAATGATTCACATTTATTTGAATGTCACAGTGCTTGAGCAGTAATTTATATGGATAATTTTTTCTTTCTTATTCCTTATTGTTTTTGCGTGTTATTGAAGCACTGTCTTAACCGGCACACGAGGTTCCACTGTTTATGTCACTCTAACAATTGGTACACCAATTTTATTGATTCTATTTAATATAACTTATTGTTTCTTTTTGTTTATTAACATGCTTTTTTTAATTTCTCTCCCGCTCCCTCATTGAAACCAATGTTATCCACAAAAATCCTCACGGAATGAAGAATTTTAGCACCCTGAATTCGGTAGTCGACGCCCCCTCTCCGTCCGCGAGAAAGCCGATCTCATCCGTTGCCCACCGGGGGGATGGACACATTGCGGAACAGATTCTGTACGGGTCCGGGCGCGGCGATGAAAACAATTCACCGCTCTCGATGGACGAGGTCGATCTGACTCACTTGGATGACGATGTCCTCATGCAGAGAGATCCGATAGCCGATCTCGTGTATAATCCTGATAAAAGTATACCGGCCGTCGACATTTCTCCCGTCAGGAGAAGGAGGAAAACGAAAACTGACGCCGTACCGAAAAGGTCCAGGAGTAATAGCAGAAAAACCAGACGCCAGACTGCTTCCGCTAAGGTTTCCAAGACAAAGGTCAAGAGAGATCCGTCGGCCGAATAAAAATCGAAATACGTCTTCATCGCCGAAGTTTACGTCGATGATTTTTTCATGAATATTTCTGCGAAGGGAAATTATTTATCATTAATGATGTATTTCAAGAGGTGAAAATAATAGAGGTATATTTTCAAATAGCAATATCAATATCATTCGAGAAGGTTTCCGCAAACTAGAAAACCGCATCTTTATTTTAAAAATGTTTTACTTTTATCTTTATTGTTTTCATGTCCAACTTTTTATCGAGTGACCGCAACATAAACCCTTTCTTTACTTTTAACGGGCTTTTTGTTATTTCGATTTAGTTTGTCACCGATAGATAATAGATGTTGCGACACTCCATTGCAACTGTGCAGGGATACTGTTCGAAGGGTTTCAAGGTCTTACAATGATATATGATACAAATTGGACACCTCGCGTTGTATTGAAATATTTGCTCACTATAAAACTATCGAAGATATTCTTATAGCTGTCAAATTATTTTTTAATTCCAGTTTGCGCATATCAATTTTTCAATACGCAAATTCTTAAGATGCATTATATATATGAAATTGCACATTCACTTGAATTATAGTGCCTTACCATATCTAAGTCAACTTTTGGATATTTTTCCAGATATCCGGTTTTCATCCTGTTTCATTTTATTGCTTTTAAAATTTTAGATGTGTAATTCGTAAAGTAAATCGGTCTCGGCTAGAATTATTTAGACTATGTGACTTATGACTTGACCCAGGTCGTGTGCGGAGATTGAAAACTGGCAAAACGTCTGGGAGTATAATTAAACGATCGAATAGGACATTGCGTAATGTACCCCATGATTGTCCCCAGGGCCTCTTCACTAAATTGTGAATGCCGCATATGAAAAAATTTAATATACATTATCAAATTTATCTCACGCTGACGATGATATCTTAAAGTAATCTCTCTGTGTCCGAACCCGGTTGAAGTTTATATAATCATGCATTTACAGGAAATATTGTGATATGTTAGTGAATATTTTGGAAATGCCGCGATGTTGATTCATAATGATCCAGCGGCGCTTTGAAAGTGCCTTCTTATTTTATATCATGACTAACAATTTTTGTGCCTGTTGAAAATTACAATCCATTTCTTTTGTTTGATGTTTCTGTATTTAGATACTTTATGTACGGATGACCAGAAAGAAATATCGCATTTTTCTTGATCTAAATGATGAATCTAAATTTCTGTTTCCAATTTTCTGTAAAGTTTTTCAATTTTTTAATTTTTGAAAAACATTCCTGCTTAGATCTGAAACATTTAATAAGGTGGGTTTTCGATTTCAGTTATATTTCGAAAAGTTTTTTGTGTCACAGTGTGCTCCGCGCACCTGAAGAGAAAATAACGAGAAAGAGTGAGGTCCGGGGAATACGGAGGGTGTGGCTCCTCTTACTTAAACTCATCAATTTTTTCTTGGACCGACTTCGCTTTATAAGGACATGTACTTGAGACATCACGAGCGGAATTACATTCTTTTTCTTGAACAAAATTCAGTGCTTGACATTAAATATCCGCATTGTTTCAATGGAATTCAATGAGTCATTATAAATTATTCCACGTGCATTCCATGAAATACGTAAAAGAACTTTTCAAAGTGGCTTAGAGGTCGTAAGAGGAGTTCGATTCAGAGAAAGCCGTTTCCTTTTTTGACATATGTTGCTGTAGATGATTCACCTCTCATCTCCTGTAACAAATTTGTGTAAAAATGGATGAATTCTTAGTCTCGACAGCAAAGAAATGCATGTGTTTTTTGCTCCGTTATCATTGAATAGTTGGTTCCGAATTCCCATTCCGTCCATTTTGCTGATGCGTCGTAAATGTGACCGCTCAGTTGACCGTAAGTGTCTGCAATCATTCTTCAGCGGTCGACCGAGGATCTGACTCGATTGGAGATCTTTACATGATCGTGGAAATATGATATTTCTTTCTGACGCTCCTATTCCATACTATAAATTACATATATTATGTTTATTCAATATGTATTGAAAAATTCTATTGAATACTTTGAATAATCAATTTCTGTAAATAAATTGTCATTTTCGTTACATAATTGATTTGCATCTGATTTTTTGACCGTCGTTCATGACAAAATAATGAATTGTGTCCGTTTTGAATTAGCTTAGATACAAATGATTCTGATATTGAAATGACAAATCTTTATTTTAGTACTTTTTCTAGTTATAAGTTTTGATTGTTGTTTAGATCTCATTTGTCCCGCTTCGGGCACATATATAAAACTTGTCAATATTTTAATAAATTTACAAATGAATTGAATTTTGTATTTTTTACCATCGGATAGTCCAAGATTTTAATTTGATGTACGTGTTTAAAATTTGTTCAGATCTTTAATATCGTTTCAGTTTTAAACACTTTGGTACGGTTAAAAGAATTATTTATCCTTCATTTATAATGTCACACCGTAAATAAATATATAATGTACATATATTATAGCATTGTATTGTAATGCAGCTCAAATATTTTTTTATTAGTGATTTTATTAAAGCGGAAATCGGTTATACCAATGTGAACATAGAGTCCTCAAAAATGACAGCTTGTCCTTAATAATTTTAGTCTGAAAGGAAGGATCTGTTGACGCCTATTGTTAAGTATGTTTTTGGAAGCAGTAATGACATCGAGAGGTGACGGGTCCTCTTATAATAACCCTATGAAATGTTCGCAAGGAGGCAAATTATAATGTATGCAGATATGTTTAACTCGATTTTGATATTATTACTGTGGACTTAAATGAATATTGCTGATATTTCATCAAGGTATTTCAATTAAAATACTTCTTTGAAATTTGGAATAGATGATGACATTTTCTTTTCTGTCTCTCATAATAACCGATTTTCACTGCATCCACTATTAAGTTATAATATATTTTAAGGTTTTTTGTAAAATTTGATATAATATTTATGGTGGAATTAGTAGGATGGTCAATATATTGTGTCGGTGATATTTGTTCTATAATTCTTGGATTAAAAAATTCAATAAATATTTTTTTTTGTTTTTTTAAAATGATACTCTGACATTCAACAAATTTTGCAGTTCCATTTTTAATAAAGCTATTTGATTTTTCTTGCTGAGAGTATTTTGTAAGGAATATAATGATTAGAAGTCAAACGAAGCAAGGTTAGTCATTTGAGGAATCACTTTTCAATTCACATCGTAGTATACTTTTTGGCTGACGAAAGCTTTATTTGGCCGTGTTTTGTCATATATTGTCAGCTTGGCTCTTATGGCAGTCACATGTAAAGCTATTTTCCTAACTTTCCCAATGAGATGAATTTTTTTCGAGTGACATCTTGCATTGTTAGACGAGCAAAATTTTTAATTTAATTAATTTCTGATTATCAAACTCATCTACGAATCTTCTTTTTGTCTTTCAAATAATATATTCTGAATTGGAATAGAATTTTTTTATTTCCTTCCTTAAACTTCCATTATATAAGCACAAATCTGTGATGTGATATCACGCGTCCTGCGAATAAAAGAATATTTTTTACTTGTCCCGGTTTCTAACTACTTATATGAAAAATATTATTTTACATGTCAGGATGTGACGACGATGGAATGTTCGCAAGATAACTGAATCCACTTTGGAAATTTTAGTCCGCCAATGTACATGTGCGCACCAAATATTACTCGCATAATATATAAGCCGGCCTTATAAATGCCGTAAATAGTCATTATGTATTGCAACTGATAAATGTTAAATTTTAAATACAATCATCTGATCAGAGAAATCAGTTTGATATTGAACTCCACTATGTTCTTACAGTTAATTATGCTAAAAATATTGTTAGTTTTAATCAGTGGTGTAACTGCAGCTTAAATTTAGATTAATTAATCAATTGTTAGTGAATAATGCCGGCGATTGTCCACTCGTATAGTAGATAATTACTGTCCGCGTATTGTATTTGTATAACTTCTCGCACGTTGCGCTTTATTCCATTGAAAGCATTTATATCTGTTAGTTACACCATCGGTTGAAATAAATTTACCACTGTTAGCTTAGGGTATTTTAATGTTGATCAGTCACCATTATACAAGCATAAAAATGTTCTAAAAATAATCTTTCATTTAATAAATATTTGCATAAAATTCCCTTCACCTTTTTTACCATTTATTTTGCACTTCTTTTACACATTTTTGTTTTAATAACAGAATACTTCGGCAATGATTGGCGGACTGCAAAGTATAACTCCGTTTTTGATAATTTGACATTGACTACAAAAAACATTCCAAATATAATATTGCTTCGATGTGATCAAAAATACTTATATATATCCTATATTGAAGCTAATTTATGCGTCTTTTACACTAAATTTTACCTCAATTAAATGCAATGCACTCACAAGTATAAATTCTTACAATGTGCTATATATCTAAATACTGCCGATTAAAATTATATAAATAAAAACTTAACACGAGGAAAATTAAACTTTGTATTCGCTCTCCTTGACAAGCGTCTCTTTGTACTTATACTCAAAAGTCCGCCCATCATAGATATACTTACATCACAAATACATATGACTGTGTGACTGTTTTGATAATATCACATCATCGTCATGCAACTATCATGTGACTAATAATGTTTTAACATTATTCTTTGGCGATAAAAATGGATTTATATATAACAAAAAAATAAATTAAAATACCACGGTATGGTAGCTGACCGCACTAAACACGAATTAACCTACTCGATGATTTCATCCGACAATACGAAAAGCGAATCCGGTAAGTGATGCATGACATTAATATTAAAGCACATGAATTTTATAATGCTTAGCTTTAGTTCAATACGTATCAACAAAAATTGCAACAGAAATATTCAGTGCAAATTTTTCATTTATATCACCATTTATGATTTGAAATAATCTCTCAACAAATGCAACGAGAAAACCGGTGTCTTACATTTGCGGTTCTGGTTTCATTTTCCCTTTCAATATTCTTTCAAACATTAGAAATGAGCTAAAAAAAATCTTGAAAAAACTGCATTTATCAGGTATTTGGTGGTTTCAATTTCAGCGTGTTAATAATATGTTACCTAATAAAATTAATTACTTCTGTTGGGAAATTATTAATCAGAAAGTATGTAAATGAAAATATCAATACGGAGATTAATTTGACATCTAAAAATGATCATAACACTATTCTACAAGAAATAAACATCTTCCCGACCGTTATGGGTCTCTCTAATGTATTTGTTTTAAAAACCTCGTCGTTTATAATTCCAGGGCGGAGGCGGTCTCGTACAACAGCTGAGAAAGAGTTACAGTCTATCGGACTTGACGGTCGCCGACGATCACGCCGACGGAAGAAGCCAGCAGGAAGAAGACGAAGCGGGAGACGTCGTGATGGACTCTCGTCTGCTGAGGAGGACGGTGTCCACGCGGGGTCGCAGTCCACGATCGGTCGGAGGATCCAGAGTGGATATGTTTTTTCCTGAAGTGGATACGAATCTTAGTCACGGAGGAAGGAGGGATAACATCAATTTAGGGTGAGTCGCGGACATTGCTTTTGTTTGACGATAAAAGTACCATTTATTGACCGAACCCTGTGTTTATGGAGTGAAGAGAAACAAGATTTGCCACTTTTCTAAACTCATGAAAAGGCATTAAGCATACTAGTTCAAAACTTCAGGCGGGCCCTATTTATCTTATATCGGTTTGATGCAAAAGTTTTGATGTTTTGTTAAAATGGTATAAAATAATTATTTTTAGCTTTAACATGGTGAAAAAATAGCAATGTATTCTCGTTCTACAAAATTATTTTTAAAAAATATAGTTGATAGCTATTTCGGCTCACGCCATCGTCAGAACTATGCTTAAACTAACATTCGCTTATCTATATATAGCTGTGCAGAAAAGGCACACAACACATCCTCTCTCCTGTTCCAACGGCCTAGCTTGTTACTTTCACACAATGACACTAAATTTTCAAAAATTCTAATAGAACAATAGGTGTCTATGACAATAAGTTTATATGTGGGACGGAAGTGGTCATTATGGAAGCAAATCAGACCACCCTTTGTAATACGGTTGTGATAATTGATGTCCATTAATTTCTAGCTGTTCCAAAGCCGTCATTCTCTGACCCTTACTACAAAGATGCAAATATTTAATCAATAAATTTTTAGCTTTTTTTATTAATTCCATCGATTATAAGATTTCCATATGTTCTGAACAACATAGACCAGAATCGGTCGACAGATACAGGGCCTTATTCTCCAGAGCCTTTTTGATTGTCATTTGTTTGGATGACTGCATTATTTTTTAATACCGGCGTGGTCATATACGTACTGTGCGAGCAATTTCCGAGTTATTAAAAAATTTAATAAAATGCATGCCGTGTACAAACAAAGTGCACATTTTTTCATATAAAAAAATCTCACACACGCAATGTTGTGATTTTTCAGACATATTAGATCTTCAGAGGATATCAGCTCCGCATATATTCCTGAGAATATGAGCGGTCAAGATCCTCTGACGAGGACTGCGTCGGTCGGCGGAACGACGAGGACGCGAAGCAAAGTCACCAGAAGCACATTTACATCTATTAAAAGGCCCGGCGCAGCCGAAGTCAGTAAAAGACATTCTTACATATATTAAAGTGTCAGTTGTACGTCAGTCCATGTTTCACAATTAGTTTTAAGTTTAATTTTATTCGATAGTTATTCATATTCCATTTGTTTCAATACAATTTGTAGGCTAAACATTTTTATATTTGCTTGATTTTAACAATGTTCCAAGTGTGAAAGCGCTCTGCGTCAATTGACGGTGTCAGGAATAATATCATTATAATGATAGTTGTTTTAGGGTGCCACCGATGACTTTGTGATTCTGGAAACTTTCATGCATTCTGACAATTTTATTCACTTCCGTAGTATTTGTGTTAATTTCAATGATAATTTTGATGATTATTAAATATTGCTAGCGCAAAACCAAAATATTGACCGAGGGTGCTCGACGCACAAATCCACAATTTTTTTCATTCGGTTCCCGAGTTTTGTATTTTGGCATCTTCAGGATCGTACGGATGCGACGGATCTGACAATCGGTAAATATTATGCATAACTTATTTACGGGAGGAATTACACAAAATTAGATATTAAATTTAATCAATAATAAACATTAAATAAGAAAAATTGGAAACACCAGTTGAGTTCATTACCATTGTCAAATGAGCAGTTTACCTCCCTTATTCGCCCTTGCTATGTCATTTACGTGAGATTAGGTCAATTTGTGCCAAAAATTTGAATAATTTAACTCTTACTAAAATAGGTCATCTGATATTTATATTCTCACAAAACAGCCCCATTGAAAATAAGTACTCATTTCTTGGTTTTAAATTTCTCAAGTGACCTCTGATTATGAGTCATTAGGTTTTATTTCTTACAAGATTACCTTTTCCAAATTTGATTCGTCATTAGAATTAAATCAATAGTGATTAAAATTACTCCTGATTTATATAGCTCCTAGCCTCGGCCTATGTCTTTTCCTGTGTAATTCCTCATGTATATTAGTGACGTAGACCGTTTACTGCTTGTCAATTCTATTGGAGATGCTGAAAGATGAAATCAAGTCGCGAGTGACAAAACTTGCGGATTTGTAAATAGTCCAAAGGATTAAAATTTTCTAAATAGGTAGATGTAATAATAACTATTGTGTGTTCTGGCAGCAATGTCCAAGATCCCCTGAGATGATGCGTCTCTGTTTTCGAGCCACGCGTACAAACCCTACGTTGGCAACACCTTTTCTTCTCCCCTCTCTTCCCTACCCAAGCCACGCCATCCGGGTGACGCCGTTATGTATGTCATTGATGACGTTGTTTTTGAACGCGCCTGAAGTGCTACGCGATCGCCGTTACAAAAACAAATCTGTAAACATCGACACGTGTTGACTATTTTTAAAGTCACTAAATTAGCATCCGTGCGTAAACCACTGTAGTGCTTCCAAAGTGACGTGACTTTTAATATATAATATATATATATACATATCGTAATCATGCGTGATGTATCGTTGGCTTCGCATGAAGACTCCGCGTCGGAAGACGAAATGAACGCCGGCCAGACGCCAAGTGTGGCGGGTGATCGTTTGGACAGACTGGAGAGCCAGATAGTAAGTTCTTGTTTCAATCGAAACAAGATCAACCGTCCACCTCACGGCCCGAAAGAAACCCCCTCGAGTCGATAGGAGATTCCTTTCGCCTCCCAAAGGGCCGCCCCGTCCAATAAACAACAACTGACAGTGTTGGTCGGGACTGTGAAGGAGCCGATCGTACCCAATGCGGACTCGGCCAGGATATCGACGATGATCGGCATCCGGCGATGTAGCACATCAGATTGGGCCGGGCTCTGTTACTATGAAACGCAGAAAAAATATGCCGCGACGCCGTTGTTCACCGAGCTGGAAGTGAACGATGAGTTCCGTGGGTACGACCAAGGAGCTCTTACAGCTCAGCTGACGGGGAGGACGCTCGCAGCCCTATCAGACGCGTTACTGGCACAACAGGAAGCCTTACTCGAGGGCCGGCAGTTCGTCATTGAGTGGGGGTGTGAAAATAAGACGGTACGTTAGAAAAGTTCGGAAGAGACTCTTCCCACCAACTTATAACCGAAGACATTATGCAAATAGTGTGTGGGAAGAGGGCCGAACAGATCCAGCACCGCCGAAACCATCCGGGCCAAGGTGAAGGAGGAACACGTCAGGGACAGACTGGCGAAAATCCCCCCAGGTTGCAGGAAAGGCTGGCGAGACCTAAACCCTCGCCTGAGAATGATAGGTTGCCCTTTCGGGAGCAAGTCCTGACGCCCAGTGTTAGGAGGGCCAGCAGTGGTAGACCTTCAGCAAGGTACAATCGAAAGCCCCCCTACAAAAAAAAAATGGAAATGTAACACTTGGATCGATAAGTCCCGGGACTAACTAAGAAAAACACGTTTTTTTGGCAAAATTCGACTTTATTCATCAACATAGTCTCCTTCAAGAGCAACACGATCAGTCCAGCGCTTCTCTAACATTTCAATACCTTTCTTGTAGAACGATTTATCTTTGGCCTCGAAATAAGCGTTCGTTTCGGCGATGACTTCCTCGTTGGAGTAGAATCTCTTTCCTCGGAGCATTTTTTTGAGGTCTGCAAACAGGTAGTAGTCGCTGGGGGCCAGATCCGGTGAATATGGTGGGTGTGGAAGCAATTCGAAGCCCAATTCATGCAATTTCGCCATTGTAGCGAGCGACTTGTGACACGGCGCATTGTCTTGGTGAAAGAGCACTTTCTTTTTTTTGATTTGGAGCCGTTTCTCACCAATTTCGTTCTTCAAACGCATCAATTGGACAATGTAACGTTCGCTATTGATGGTCTTACCTTTTTCAAGGTAGTCTATGAACAAAACTCCATGAGCATCCCAAAATACTGAGGCCATAACCTTACCGGTCCACATTTGCGTTTTTGGCCGCTTTGGACGCTTCTCACCGACTGCAGTCCACTCGGCTGACGACCGCTTTGACTCTGGAGTGTAGTGAAGGATCCAGGTTTCGTCCATTGTCACATACCGACGCAAAAAATCCGGTTTGTTTCGGCGAAACAGCTTCAAACAGCGCTCAGAATCAACGACACGTTGTTGTTTTTGATCCACTGTGAGCAAACGCGGCACTCACTTTGACAACAGCTTCCTCATAGACAAATGTTCATGCAAAATAGTGTACACACTGCCGTATGATATCTTTAAGGTGTCAGCTATCTTACGCAATTTTAATTTACGGTTTTCGAAAACGATTTGGTGGACTTTTTTGATGATTTCCGGGGTAATTGCCTCATTTGGCCGGCCAGAGCGTTCAGCATCTTCAGTGTCTGTACGACCACGTTTAAACTCAGCATACCACCGACAAATGGTTGTTTTTGATGGAGCAGATTCCCTGTAGCACTTTTCAACCCATTGCTGAGCTTGCACTGTGTTTTTTTTCATCAAAAAACAATGATAAATCAACACACGAAATTGTTTCGAATCCATTATTCTGAGAATATCAAGACGAGCGTCACTTAAATCACTGTAACTCATGGACCAAACATCAGAATGTCATGAAATTTTGACAGGTATCTTTTGAAGGTTGGTACTTATGAAAAATCATACGGAACTTTTGTTGGCAACGTCATCTATGTGTCAGTCCCGGGACTTATTGATCCATGTGTTACAAAAGAAAGAATCTTCGAGGGGGGCGCCGCCCCAGATGACGCCAAACGCTTCAAAGGGGGTTGCCTGCGACACCTTGTGGAAGTTTGGTAGGCAGAAGGAGCCCCCTTACCCTTTCTGAGGATGTTAGGGGGGGGGGCGCATTCCATTCACCCTGAAGCCGCCCTTCTCCCTCAGACACCACAGCTACTGTGGGAATTCCAGACACAGGTAACGGGCAAGATGCAGGCTCAAGTAACTGTGTTAAAGGAACTGTAAATCTTGGGAGCGGCAAAGAGAGCGCCCAGCCACCTCTCGAAGTTATTTTTAGTCAGGAAACGAATGGCGGAGAACGACCAATCTTCCACTTGAAGATGTTGAATGGTTTTCTTTTTGGATCCCAGACCTTTCAAGCTGTTCAACCATGGCTGAGTTCCGTAGTCCCTGCAGAGGAACAACTGAATGATAAAGATAGACCTGCATCAGGCATACCTCCATCTTCCTATAGCGAAGCGACATCGGCAACTCCTCCGCTCTGCTTCAGAGACGAGCTGATCTGGTTCACAAGCCTCACCTTCGGTCTATCAGCGGCTCCACGAATGTTCACATTACTGATGAATTGGGTAGCTGAAAAACTTTGGGATCGAGACATCCGGAGGATTACGTACCTGGACAACTTCTTGATTGCAAATCAATCCAAAACAGTCCTAACCTCTCAAGCATTAAAGATCGTAGGGTTTCTAAAAAAGCTAGGTTGGACAGTAAACTTCAAGAAGTCAATCCCTGTACCCTGCCAAAAACTGGAATTCCTGGGGATCGAGTGGGGCACTTACACCAAGAGCATATCCCACGAAAAGTGCACAGCTCTCCGCAACGCAGTGCAAGAGATGACACAGAAGCAGGAATGGTCCCTCAAATCAGCTCAACGCCTGCTAGGCAGACTAAACTTCATATCCTTCGTCACTCCCTGTCAGAGAACGGCTGCATTGCCGTCACCTACAACGACACATCCGCCAATTGCGCCATCTGCCGCCTCACCTTTGGGTTGCGATTCTAGGTCCAGCCATAGAGGAGTTGAATTGGTGGGTACAGACAATTGGAGTGGCAACACCCACTGCACAGACCAATTTTTCGCCACTTCCGAACCACGGACGCAGCAGATGCAGGTTGGGGAGCTCAACTGAACGACACCCTCATGTCGGGACAGTGGAAGTGGCAGCATCGGTCATGGCACTCCAATCGGAAGGAGCTGTATGCGGTGATATCGGCAATCAAACTGCAAGCTGATGAAATAAGAGGAGCAGAGGTACTTTTACAGTCGGACAACAGGTTAGTAGTCTTATATATAAACAAAGAAGGAGACACACGGTCGCAAAATATAGCCCCAATATATTGGCTTCGCCAACTGGTTAAAGCCTCGGAAGGAAGTCAAAAGGAAGGCGGAGACCTCCAAGAACTATTTTTTACAGCTATGGGGCCCGATAAGCCGGTCTCCAGGACAGCCATAGACGAGAGGTAATAACTGGCGAGAGAGATCACATCCGACGGAAGGCCTTATCACTAACCCTTTCCAACCAGTCTAGATGGCCACAAGATCGTACCCGGACCATCAGCTCAAGACTGGTTAAGATCTCACATTGATGACATAACTCTTCCCCCACGAGCCACCAGGTGATAACAAACATTCACTCAGAGGATCTTGGACATTGCTGCCAGAACACACAATATAGGAGTTTTACCTACCAATAAAACTCTTATTGTGTTTCCAGCAATGTCCAAGATCCAGGTAACCCCTACCTGGTGCACCTTGAGTGACAATGACATACATAACGGCGTCAACCGGATGACGTGGCTTCGGTAGGGAAGAGAGGGGAGAAGAAAAGGTGTTGCCAACGTAGGGTTTGGACGCGTGGCTCGAAAAAACAGAGACGCATCATCTCAGAGGATCTTGGACATTGCTGGAAACACAATAAGAGTTTTATTGCTAGGTAAAACTCCTATATTAACTGCAGTAGGGGAAAATAAATCGCAGTTTCTTTTATCGTAGCTTATATTAGATTTTATTGTTTCGAGTCAAATAAAAGCCTAATAAAATATTGATTACCTCGATTATTATTGTTGTGATTATAAAAAGAAAATCTTTCACCTGTGTGGTTAAAGAAATGATATTCGGCATCTCCACCTATGAGACTGAATATATTTATTAACCCTTTGCAGTCGTAATTTTTTTTGGGTGAGGGTAGCCTCAACTCGTAATTAATTTCACGCATTTTGCAGGATTCATAATCAAAACTTAAAATGAAAATAAATCATATTTTCAAGCGTACATAAGACTGTTTTTTAGTATTTTTATAGAAATACAATCGTAAAAAGTTTTTGATTTCTATTTTACGAAAGTTTTAATCTGAGCATATGAATTTTAAATATGATATTTTTAAAAGCTTTAAAAACATTATACAATAGATAAAGAGTTTTGAAAAATTATTTATTAGTGGGTTTTCACTTGAAACTGAAAATAGACACGCGCATGCGCATACGCTTTCAGTGTTCGAATTCGAAACGAAAATCGAACCTCGACTTTTGCTTTCAAATATCTATTCAAATTAAGCATTTTCATATGATTTTTAATCATATATTAGATAAAATATCTGCACAATATATATAAAATGATAAACAGCAATAAAAATCAATAAAATATAGTACATGGAAAATATTCAAGCTTAAATTTTGGTTCCCCAGTGGGGACATACGAGTAGAACGCTTTTCTTGTTTGGTTCCCCAGAGGGGACATACGAGTGGAAAGGGTTAATATTTTGGGCGCTGTGAGCTTTGCCATTCAGGATGATGATATATCATTTATGCAATTAACACCGGGTTCCAAATCAAAATATATACATCACAGATCTCTACGGATCGTGTTTTTTACATCACTTCGCAAGAACAGACTAACGATCTACATCCATTTTTGGCAGGAAAAAATACAGATTCTTTTGACTGTTTTTTCTGAAAGTTAAGAGATTTCCGTTTAATTCATTGTATTTTAAAGTATTGGAATAAAATTATGGTAATCACCGTTTCCGCTACTAGAACAGAGAACATCTCTAATCTCATACGACTGAAAATAATTGGGGAACTATTATTGAATACGTGATTTCAATATTTGTATTTGCAATATATACTGACTGCATTTTTCAAATTACTGTGCTGTCAAATAACTAACTATTATAAAGACATTAACCCTCGGGATGTGGAGCTTGAAATTGTAATTTTGCCCGACGACGATTCCTATTTCAGCTTTTTTCTGTTCGTGAATGATTTATTTTAATTTATTTTAATTGAATCCGTTTCATTCGAATATCAATAAAATGCCTCACCCGTCAATGGGATCTCAATGCGCGCTAATAAAATTCAATCCGAGCATTTCCATTGTTAATATTGGAGTGGTAGTTGAAATGGAAGTTGAAATGGAAGTTTGTCGTTATTTTAAGTGTTCCACAGCCCTGACTGATTCATTTTATATTTTTTTCATAAATAAGATGAATCGAAGGATTTCTATGATTTAGGTGATTGTCATTATTGTCAGTCTGTGTGAGTGTTTCATAATATCTATAAAATATCTCTTCAGAGTTGGGTGAAGGTTGGCATTGTAATGAAAATAAATACAGTCAAAAACCTTAAACATGAAAATGCTTAACAAGAATATGACACGTTTGACATCAAAAGAATACACGCATAAAAACATATTCCTTTGATGTGAAACAAAATTTTGCTTAACATGAAAATGCGTTGTAATCAAATCAGTAAATTTTTACCGCAAATTTGTTTAATGTGAAATAATAATTTCAGCCTTCTCAATATCGTGTTAACCATTTTTGACTCTATCTCAAATTATTTCTGAAATGTATTCAGATATAGAAAGCCCGTTTGGTTATATGGAAAAAAAATGACTTCACATCTTAAATGAGCGTTGTTGAAACACAAATACACATTTGTATCTTTCCAAATCTGTTTAAATTTTTTTATTCGAGACCCCTTTACTGATAAAGTCCTACCATCCATAGATGTTGAAATGGAAATTTCAACACTAAAAATAGGTCTAGCGTGAGATCGAATTATTTGCCCAATTCATCTTGCCTTCTTTAGTTGTGATTGATTTGTCAAATTCATAAATGACGTATCAAAAGACAATTTTCACACTCACTCCGAATCAATTTATTTATTTAATTGAAAAATATTACAGAACGACATAAACAATATAATAAATTCCCTAAATAAGGAAGGGGCGGCGTGTGTGACTGTCAGGGAAAACGGGTTAATCTCCAGTCTGGCTTTTTTTTCTCTACTTTCAACTATTATTTTTTCACTTTAGGGCTTGACAATTACACAGTAAATGTGATTTTTGAAATAGAATTGAAGAAAAATAAAATAAATTTATGTTGAATACATTTTATAAATACCATTATTTTGCCATAAAACTAAATTTTACTATTTCTTTTTTAATTATAACCAGTCACTATGAATCACGATTTATTGGAATACAACTGAAGATTGAATAGTTACTGCAATCGAAAAATGATTGTAAAACAGTATAATTAGTGTGAAGATAGAATATAACTGACTGAGCGAATGTAATTCGTAATTCAGCACATGATTTTGTGAATTGATCAATTGAAGTTGCGAATGAAATTGAATACCAAATGTTTTCAGTTTATTTATTCAGGGTTGAACACTTCACAATGTTTATACAAAAATGTTTTGTGCAAATAATTAAGATCACATTGTGGTTAAATGCTATTATTGAAATCAAACTGCCGAGTGGGAATAAATCTAATATCATCATGTTACACTTTAAGATAGAATTTTCATGTTGCTGTTATTCTTAAGTTAGTTATTAAATTAACATAGTCATAATTTTAAACTTTCACTCATTCTTTGTTAAGCTTTTTTAAAGAAATGCAATAATGTTTTTGTTTTGATTTTCAGAACAAAAAACATGCAAATACTGCGTCTGTGTGATAAAATACAATTTGAGACAGACATATTACGCAGTTTATCATCTAACGTTTTAACAATTTTATTTACATTCACCCAGGTATAGAAAAATACTTTTCAATGTAATTTTATTCTCGGGGTAATATAGACATATTTACTGTTACATGTTATTTTGCATTTCATCACGGAAAGCTATTTACAAAAATGGAGAGCAATGCCTAATAAGCTTCACTGCAATTTTAGGCTTTAACAATTTGATCAAATATTTATTGTGCATGAAGGGAAAATTACAAAGTTAGAAACATTTTTGATTTAATTTATGTGCTCGTTGTATCTATTGTTTGATCAATTTAAAGAAACGTGCCTGATGCTATACTGCACTTATTCTCATGCATTAGATCTCTTAAATAATCGAGGAGTCACGTTGGACCCCTTCGTGCCGAGTGTGGCGTGTGCCATCAAATCCTCTCAGATAGTCTTCCACTTTCATACGTTGCGCTTTTGCACGGTTCGTTTACCCCTAGTCCTGTCCTAGTCATATCTTTACGGTCACTGAATACTTATGGTCTTACTTTAATCAAACTCCATTGGGAGACTATATTCTCCATATTGAGGGTGGGCAAGATTAAAGTAATGAAATTTTCATTTTACCGTGTACCAACTTATCAAACATGCAAAGAGTGTATACAATGATCACTATGTTGACCGTGAAGGTGTTCAATCTAACAGTCCAGTTATATTTAGAGACCCGGTGAAAAAATAGCAATGTATTTTAGTTCTACAAAACACATTGCTGTTTTTCACCGTGTAATAATAGAGTTCTACCTAGTAAGTGCCAATTAAATCGATATATTTAGAGACTAGAATAAAATACAAGAATAGGCCTGAGGTATCTTGCTTCTAGTTCTTATCACTGATCAATTATCTGCAGCACGAAAATTGAAATGTTTAACTTTGTAATTTGA
The DNA here is from genome assembly GCA_028555115.1 of Himalopsyche japonica. NCBI lineage: Eukaryota > Metazoa > Arthropoda > Insecta > Trichoptera > Rhyacophilidae > Himalopsyche > Himalopsyche japonica. Next base: position 65,352 of record JAHFWJ010000356.1, on the reverse strand, counting down.
ACCCTTTATGTTGATGTGATAAAATTTTCCGTTTACAAATAAGTTGCTTATTTATTTACTGTCATATTATTGATACAAACCGAATTGCTGAAAAATTTTATGAGTATGGGTTGTTAGTATTTATTTTATGCTTTTTATTCAAACTATAATTTCTACTTCTTGTAGACAGATCAGCTATTTATTTCGATGTGTAATTAATTATGTTTTTTGTAATATTCAGCTTATCGAGAATAATAATTAGGTAATGAACACCTCCCCTAGCCGACTTTTATTTATTTAATTTTTTATTTGTGTTATTGATTTGTATGGATGTGTTTTTTTTTTTTTTTGAAGGATGGTGAAGTAATCATCGAAGAAATGGATGATGAACTTGTTCCTAATTTTCTTTTGCAAAATCCCTCAAATGTTTCCTCCGAATCTGAGAATGGCAGCGCTGTATGCTCGCCTTATTCTACGGACATGTTTGAAAACTATTTAAGATTTATGATGAAGGAGAGCGCTCAAGTAAAAAATATCGGCCGAGACTTTGAATTAGATCTCGACTACAGAAAATATTTAGAGTTAAAAAAGATTTTCGATTCAAAGTTTACAAAAAGTGCGCAAGACAAGATAGAAGAAATTGAAAAAAATACTATTTTGAAAGATGAAAACTCTGTCAAAGGTGAAGAAAAACAACCTTCGGATGTGACCGGCAAGGAAAACCCTACAGTTATACCCGGAACTTTGAACGATTATAAAACAGAATTAATTAACCTTTCAAAGGCTCCTGTAATAAAGGTAACCTTGAACGATGGAGCCACTGTTGAAACCGGCGGAGGGAAAAATGAAATAAATCCCGCCGAAGATAGAAGTGCACATCCGGGTCCTTTTTTGATAAAAGGGAGCGATGAAGTGAAGAGCGTGAGTGCTTCTTCGTCAAATTTCAGCTCAGACAGTGAATCAGTAAACGAAGGTGATTTTACAACACCCAACAGCTCCCCCGTATTTAGAAGTAAATTAAACAAAGGAGGAAAGTATAATAAGAGACATGCTCCACCTCCTCCATCGGTAAGCGATGCCGGCTCCGCAGGGCAGTCTGATAAAAATGAGGTCATTGAAAGCAATACCACTCAAATTGTTGACATTGTAGAATCGACACAAATTCGGGTCTCTCCCATTAAGGTAATTCTAGACTTAAAATCAGGAGACAAAAAGACAGTTTTGAGTTCATCAGGAAAAAGGGATATACTTGCACCTCATTCCGGAATGCAGCGCAGACATAAACCAAAAAAAAGGTCTGTTAAAAAATCTGGTTTTAAAAACGTGTCTGCAATCGACAAGCTAATTAACTTGCCTTCGAAGTTTGCTTTCTGGAAAACAGATGATGGAAAATCGTCTGTGTCTGGTGATAATTCCTACAGTGATGAGGAGGAATCGGACACGAGCTCCTCCTATTACGAAGATACTTCTTTGAGTAACTTCGGTTCGCCGGTCGATATAAAGGTTTCCAGTGAAAATTTAGCTGAGAAAAAATCTGTTTCAGATGTTGAATCTTACATCCCGACGGATGTTAAAAATAATGCTGAACAAAAAGTGACAGAAAATCAAGATGCAATTTTTCAAGATGCCGAGGAAACTGTCAACGATGTAGAGAGCGCGTCAAAGGCTGACGAAAAATCTAAAGAGATTGATTCCGTTAAAATACCCAATCTTTTGACTTCTAAAGATTCAAATACGCGAATTTCTTCAGGAAGAGTACTTGAAGATTCCCCTGATTATACATATATACCTTTAAGACTAGATTCATTGGTTTTGCATACAGAAAGTAGAAGCACTGATGTCTGAAAAAATTGATTTGAAAATGAAGCTATCAATATAACGAAGACTTTGTATCGCACGATAATCAAAGAATAGTTCGTTCAATAAATGTGAATTTCAAAAAATATTTATTTCAACATGTCTTGTTTCACAATTCCCCAAAAATCTGTTACCGCAATTCGGAGTCCAACCGTTCAGTCAGTTATGTATATCCCAAATATTGGTTTGTTTTTGTTTTGTTTCTTATTTATTTCACATTTTTGCAAGTGAACGAATATTGAACCATCCCTATTTGAAACACACAAAAACTTACTCAACCCCAGATTAGATTAACATTTTGAAGGCACTATGCTTTTTGATTTGATTATTTTTCACTAACAAAAACTATTTTTTTGTGCATTTAACAAACACACGCATTCGATTGTTTAATGTTGTCAATGAAGATTCTCATTCATACTTAATTTTATTTTATCTAGATTCATTGTACATTATATGGCGTAAATGCGTTTGCATACTTACGATGACAGTGGACGCAAGATTTGAATATTAATGTAAACATTATCTTAAATAATAAAAGACGTTTATGAGTACTACTTCCACAATATATTTTATGATTTGGACCGGTTTTGCTCATTGCGAACATTATCCAAAGTGATACTAAACTAAATTTTATTATTATAAATTCAAAACTAATATTAAAATTTAATGTAGTGCGTCTTATTGCATGAAATAAGCATATATATTATTATACTGTGGGGTTTATTCATTTTTTCATTGATTTCCCATTTGGTCAGTAAGAAACACATCACACTTTCAGCATGATAATAAGGGAAATGGAAGAATGTGTAATTTTTAACCTTTGAAAATAGTCTCAGTCGCTCGGGTCTCCGTATGAATATCATTTCGAACCTTGAATCTATTGTCCCTTCATCAATTTTGTCATCGCATGCGAGCCTTTGTTTTGGTTTTGGAAAAATACATCGATTACTTTCTCATGATAATACGTTTCAGGGATATATTGTATTTGTCATGTCTTTCACGATTCAATGTATCTGTCCATTTTTGTTGCTTTCTCTATTAATCTCTGGATGATCTAGCGCCGTTATAAGTCATCCTAACTTGAGGGTAATGTAGTTTTAGGTTTGGTGAAAATTTATCTCTAAATGTCACAAAAAGTGCTGATTTTTTTTGTGTTGTGGAATATTTTTGAATAATATTTTTAGCACATTTCTCATAAATGGCATGTACGCATAATGAAATCTTTCAATAATTTCCTTTGAATTTCATTTTGACCACAGGATATAGATTTTTTAGGTATATCCAAAATGAATGTGGTTTTTTTCATAAAACAAAATAGCTTTGAACTTTATTTCAAATTCAATCATTCAAAGTTAAATTGCCTCGTCTTGCTCCCGTTTGTTGTCAAAATTCTGGAGAGTTTGAATTCATCAGTATTTTAAATATTTTCGCATCGGACGGAATAAATTACAGTCTGGCGCTGCGAAGTCTCCACAATACGGTGGACCGGCCGAGTGTTCCAGCCGAGTGTTCCAGCCGAGTTCATTGATTTTATTATGTCTATATTTTGCAAAGGAGGGTTGCGCAGTTGTCATGTAAAACTATGACTACTATTGAAAGCAATATATTGTAGCTTATCGCAATAAAAATTTGCCGTTCTGTTCTGTTACTGTTCGGCTCGGCTTGAAGGTTTTGTTATGTACGATTCCTTTGCAGTCCCGCCGTACAGACAAAATAACTTTGTTTAACGCTGTGGGACCACCGTGCTTATAGATAGCCGATGTCACCTAGAATGATTGTTTTCATATAACACCCGTTTCTCATCTCCGGTTATCGAATGATTGAAAGACGGCTATTCGGCTTCAAGGTCTAGAAGCTGCAGATTCTTATAAAATTTTTTTGAGAAACGGGAGGAGATCGTATCCTCGGAAGGCAATTATATTTTGAATGATTAAACTAAAAATTAAATTTAAAAAAAAAAAGAAACTTTTTGTTCTGTTAAAAAACAACATTCATTTTGGACATTTTTGTTTTACAAATATTACTGTGATGTGAAAATTTATTTACACTATTTTGATTAAAATTATTATGAACTTTCTATCTATAAGTAGCGGTGATTTTCATCCGTGAGGCAAAAGAGCGCCGTTTCAATGTGTAAAGAAGAATTTAAAATCTTTCCAATAATTTTCATATTACTATGAAGAAAAGAATATAGTTTTTTTGTTTATTCCCTCAAAAATAACAGTTTGAATGTTAACCGTATAATATATCGATTTGTAATATTGTTCACCTTATAACGTTTTTAACTGCTTATGGTTTTTTTTGTAGGTGCTGATTGCTAGTTCTGCAACACTCCCTCGTAGTAGAAAGCCTAGCAAAAGGAAGACGACATGAATGATTTAAAAAATCAGATAGGTCCCGTATTGTTTTGAACGCTTCAGGCCTTTGACCGACGGCTTTTGAAGCACCATATTCACAATTATTATATTATTGTTCATAGAGCTTCAGAGATGTGACTGTTTTTATAATGAAGTTTGATAAATATGTTTAATCCTATATTGACTGTTTGGATATGGAGGCCCTCAAACGAATTGTGATATACTTGATTCAATATAACTCGGAGTAAACGCTTCTTTGCAGGCAAGACGCTGTGTGAAAAATCATTTTCTAGTCAACATTCTCTTATTTATTTCTTCATACATTTTCAAAATTATATCAGTATTTTGTACATGTGGCGCCTTAAAAATCAAAGTGGACTCGAGAACCTCAGATATTTGCAGTGTTATTCATTGAAAAATAGAGATTTTTTTCGAATAAAAGTGAATATTATGAATAAATTTATGAGACTTTAACACATTAATTATATTACGCCAAATTCTTTTAACCCTCTGACTTTAATATAATATTTTAAAATCTTTGCGAGAAATGCTTACGTCCAAAATGTATCAATGATGAAAAGGAAACCTTTTAAACACTACCTTTCTGTATATATATCAGTTCTATCGCATCCGTGTGATAGAATGCCTGAAGATGCCGAAAGGCGAAACCCGAGTCGCTCGCGAGTGACAAAACACGTGGGAATATACTCAGTCTTCTCAATTCAAATTTGATATTTAATTTCCATCAAGCACCTGAGGTGATATCATATATTACTGCATTTCCTATTGCGTAATCTTATTACGTTTTATTATTTGTGAGCAGCCATTGGAAACATTCGGTTACATTTATACAATATTATTTTTATGTTATTCTATTGGAGAGCGTGTGCTACAGAAAAAAAATATTATATTTCAATTACTCTCGACTGTTCATTTTATTTTGACTATTGCAAAAATAAACAAAGAAAATATATTTTAAAGAAATATTTCATACCGCTGACTCACCGCTGCAGTTTAGGAATACATTTAAGATTTCAACACTAATCGTAAGGAAATGTCGTTGTTGTCTCAAACAATTTTCTATCACTGTTTGGCAAATGATTATTATTAATTTTCAACACACTGATAATTAGTCGTGTATAAGATGTCATAAAAGAATAAATATTTCATATTATTGAGAACTTGTTGATTTCGCTTTTTTTATTTTTTCAAACTTTCAAACACTTAATATAACTAATTTGCTATATGTTTATTATCAGTATAGAAACTCATTAACTTTACTGTAGCATAACACCTCTCGGGTTCATGAAAAAGTTTTTTAAGATGATTCTTCTGCAATTATCTCATTCATCAGGAATAGGAAAGGCTAATTGTAGAATTGATGGGATTATGCAGGAGTAATAATTTGAATGTGTCTGTTGTGCTCTCATTTAGCTGTTTTTATTTTTTTATCACATTCAGAATAAATTTAAACTGCAATTTTGTGTACAGAAAATATTATAGTAGAGAATTGATTACAGTTTATCAAATTTAGCAAAGAGCTATTTTAGTTTGATCTGTGTATATGCTATTGTGGATATGAATCTGAGTGTGATTATTATCGGTGTGAAGTTTGAAGTAAAACGATCGACGAATATCAAAAAAATAATGGAGACAACAAAGTTGTCACAATGTTTGTGTAACGAGGAGGGAGGTACACGCTATCAAAATCATTGACAAATCTGGTGAATTTGTGTAATTAATTTTCTGTAATCAATTTATATTGTGACTTTTCCTGTGACGTGACGTGACCTATGCAAACAGTATTAATATGTTCGTGAACACCAGACATTGAATAATTGTTTATCAATTCATACATATATTAATCATGAAGTTATCAAATAATGAGCAAAACTACTTCAAGTCTGTTTATTCTTCCGAAGTCCAAGCTGTAGTGAAAAATAGAGTTTATTTCTCATTAATTATGAAATCGGCAACATTCTTTTGATGTTCCTATTAACACAATCGCTGTGCTGCGATTTTAAAATATATAAAAATAAACAATTACATAATTAAATTTGAATTGTTGCAATTTTGTATGATTCCATATGTGTTGTCACAAACGACCCGGGTTTCGCTCTTTGGCATCTTCAGGTATTCCATCGCACGGATGCAACAGAACTTTTTTATTTTAGAATTTAATATTGAATTTCCATCAAGCACCTTCAGTCGATATCATAAATTAATTATATAATTGAGGGTGCTCGATGGACCTTCAATATCAAAATTTAATTGTTGAAACTGTGCACTATTCCACATGCTTTGCCATTCGTGACCGAGGTTTGATTCTTAGCATAGGGCTTCTGATACTTAATCTCACCGTAACGGACAAATTTTAAATATGTAGGGTTCTCTTTGAATAAAATTTTAAAGGTAGTTGAATATTGTGCTGTTTTGTTCAAAAGATTATCTTTGGCAAATTTGATTGTCATTACAGTCAAATCAGAGTCTTTAAAATTATGTCTTATACATATATTGTATATTAGGTAGTTCGGAAAGAAATGAGCATTTTTTTTGCGTCACTTTAACGTTAGTTTGTCAATGGTTGCCGTTAAGTTAGCACGTCGTGGTCGGTATCATTTTAAAGCTCTATCAGCATTCTTTCTATTTTGACGTTTTATTAATTTTTTTGCCGCTGTAGAAAAATGCAGAAGCCTGAAATCGAAGAAACTCATTTGCGCCATATCATGCTGTTGTTGTTTGATAAGGGATTGAAATCCAAAGAAGCCACACAGACTATTTGCGATGTTTATGGGGACATTGTGAAGCTTTAAGAGTGCTCTAGATGGCTTAAAAAATTTAAAAGTGGTGTTAGGAAGTTAATGGACAAACCAAAACGTGGAAGGCCTAAAAAAAATCGATGATGACACCCTGAATTCGTTGGTAGAATCCAATCCGCGCAAAACAATTGAGGAATTGTCACATGAACTTGGCTCCCCGAAGACAACGGTATACAATCATTTGAAAAGGCTCGGAAAAAAAACAGACAAGGAATTTGGGTGCCGCATCAACTTTCTCCAATGGCCTTGGATCAACGAGTAACCATTTGTGCTTTTGTATTGTCCAGACACGAAACAGATCCATTTCTCAGAAGAATTATTACAGGGGATGAGAAGTGGGTCCTCTACAGTAATTCGAGAAAAAAAAAACTATGGTTATCAGTAAAGCAGGTTCCCCTTTGTGTTTGGTGGGATGTTATAGGAAAAATTCACTATGAATTATTAAAACCTGGTGAAACCGTTACTGCAGAGGTTTATTGTGCCAAATTAGAACGTTTAAAAGAGCAATTGCTCAAAAAACAATTGGTTTTGGTCAACAATCAGAGGCGAATTAAAAAAATGGTCATTTCTTTCCGAACTACCTAATATTACACTCCTTGCATCCGGGTCTATATTATTTTTTTGTGTAATTTTTCTTGTATGTAAGAGATGTAAACTGATTACTGTATGTCAGTTTTATTGAATCCTTGTGATATAATGCCGAAAGGTGAAATCCGGGACATCAGTGACATGTGAGGCGTACGGAATTGTGCAAAGTTTCAACGATTCAAGTTAGAAAATTTGGAATTCAGTAATACTAATAGATTATGGTGAAAGGGCCAAATAATAATTTTGACTTCAATAAGACTGAATTAAAATCAGCGAAAATTGGAAATAAAAAGATAGCTGCCTCTCATTTTGGAGGCTCTACTGCGCCATCTAGGTGTTGTACTTTAAATCTTTAACATTGTACGCGGCCTGAATGTCGTCCAAAAATATATATATTGGCTTTTTCTTTATCTATATTTCAAAAATATTATATTGGCTCTAAATGCGATCAGAAGTATTATTTAGTGTTTGTATGTATATGCAGCTACAGTAATAAAATATTAAGTTTGATGTTTTCATAAACAATATTTCCACATTATTTGTGGTGTCAATCATTCACCGAGTTTACTTTTAACAAATTGAATATTCTCAGATAGTCATCTTCGATTCACAGCAGGTATTCATTTCTAAACTCTTTCTATCATATAATGATAGATCATCATTCAAAATATAGACATTTAGTTTTAATTGCTGTAAGAGCAATTACATTTTTAAGTGTCAGAAATGAGTTTATATTGTTTTAGTTTTGACAATACGCCCTTCTTTAGGACTGATTGAACATGATTTTTAAGAAATATATCTAGAAAAGTTTATATGCAATAGCCGGTGTCGGTATAACCTAGAAAAATATCATATAATTTACTACAACAATTGTAAATATTGATTATTTTCATATTGAAAGATTCCAAATTGTAGAATCCAGCATAGGTTCATAGAAATTGTTATCTCCTGTCTAACTTCTTACTCATTTCATATTATAAAATTGTATGCAAACATAGCCTAGCTCGGCTAGTCATGTAATATTGTGCCAAACTCATTTTCATTTTAATACGTAATTGCTTTTTGTTAAAACGTTACTCGATGGGAAATTTACGATTAGATTTTTGCAACTCAATAGATTCAAATTTCTATATATCTTGACATTTGAACGTCAATCTTGAACCTCGTCTCCCACTTCGCTCAGGGAATATTTAGGTGATATATTGCTGTGAAAAAAAAATATATTGTTTAAGATGTCAACGATGTCAATGGAGGGTACTTGATGGAATTCCAATCAAATTTGAATCGATGGCCGTAGCTTAATTGTACTACATAATTACTAGGTTTATGAATTTTTAAATAACCCACCCTTTATTGCTTTTTAAGTCTTATAAAATAGTTTCTTATCGCTTATGAGATTATTTTTCCAATCCAATTCCAATGTTAAATGTTACTATCTTGAAATCAGTATTGAAAGAATTCTGATATCGATAGACCAGTTACGACCTAGGTAATGCCCGAGGCTTTTGCAAAAAATTAAATTTAAAAAAAAGAGATATTTTGAAACATATTTGTTTAATTATTACATCAAATTACATTTCAATAATTTGAGAAGCACGGGAAAAACCCAATCAATGGGTTTAGTGTATTTTCTCAAATTTGTTTTGGTTAACATGTTTGTCAACAAGTGTTTTAGCTTATCATAACGGTGATGTAAATCGAATGGCCATTTCAAAACATTTAAGTTTTGTTTCAATGAAAAGTATATTGATATGTATGGTTTCAGTCGTTGTTTGGAAACGAATGCAACTTCACCGGTAAGTATCTGTTTATGAGTAGAAGTTTAGATATGATGAGAATGTCTTTTAAGGTGTTCCATCGCAACTCCCACTCGTTGGAAAGGTATTACATTTAAAATAATAAAATGATCATTTTCATAATATATTTATGATCCGAACGATTTCTCTCAACTTGAGGATTATTGATTGATAAAATAAAAATTACAAACACGGCTATTTACATAAAAAATTAGTTAATAATTAATAAGTATACAAAACCGAAGGCTTAAGAAATGAGAAAATATTTTTCATATATAAATATTTTAAATAATAAAAACACATTTTTTTAGTACTTATTTCCACAATATATTTTTTGATCAGGACTGGTTTCGCTCATCGCGAGCATTATCATCTGATAGAATACAATTTACAAAAAAGTCTATTTATACAAAACAAAAAATTAAGTTGAGTTAAAGGTAGCAGGTGTACAAAACTATGGGTACAAGAACTAGGAAACAATTTACATAAAATCATACAATATTGATACAAATAAAGTAAATTAGTATAAAAATTAAATGTTCACAATCACTTATTAAGAATTACAATTACAATTATGGTAAATCAATAATCCATTAGGAAAAAATATATTGTGGAAATAAGTACTAAAAAAATGTGTTTTTATTATTTAAAATATCATGCCTTTCCATCAAGAAATGACAGTTAACACCTTAAAAGTAATTTATAAATATGTCTAAATGAAACAGAATAGTTTAAAAATCAAATATTTAGGATCTCTTAGTAATAATTTGTTATCAAAACTCTGTAAGAGTTGAGAAATAATCATGAAAAACTCATAAGCAAAAATGAGGTGTGGAAAATTTTTACAATCGAATCAAATTAATCAGCGCTTACATATTTTAAAGCACATATAAATACTGTTTTTTACAATTTCTATTGTATTATTTGATATTGATCACGATGAGTGAAATCTGTCATGATCATATTGTAGAAATAATACAAAAAATGTGTTTATTATTTAAAATATGATGAGAATGTCTTGGAATATGATTTCACTGAAATATAAGTAGAAATATATACAATGATACAAAGTATTTAGTTAATTCAACATGTGGGAATGTATAAAATTTAATTGATTCAAATTTATGAATTATTTAATGTGTGTTATCGTGTGAGCTTTCATTGTTTTTGAGAGCCGCGATTATATTAAGCTGTGTATAATATTCCACAGTAAAGCATCCAACAATATTTTGTGCTATTAAAATACTCTAATGATGAGAACAAAAGAAATAAAAATAATTGATGTAAAATTGTGAAACAATTACAAAAGTCCATATTTCAAATTAAATACTCAACCCGTGTCTGTGATGTACCAATATCGTTATTTACTTTGAGTAAATGAATAAGTTGCTTTAATAACATTGCCTGTGAAACTCCTCAACTGTTTCGGTAAAGTAGCCGTATTGTATTATTTGTAACAAGTGTTACTATCTCATTGCAAAGATTAATCACTTCATTATAGCCCCCCCTATTTGATCAGCCGGTAGGAGGCTTTTTTCATCAATACTCAACACTACATTATTAAAAACCTTTTTTTTTTCAATTATTAATGAAACTCACCATAGCAAGCTTGTGATGTTATTTTTACCATAGTATCGCCAACTTTACTATACAATCAATCTGTTAACTATGAATAATAATTGAAGTTGTGTTGAATAAACATAATGATTATTGAAGTGATGTATTTTATTTTTTCCTCGGTATTTATAAGAAGTGACTAATAATTATTTTTTTCGTCGTCACACACAGCCACTATTTTTGAATTTATTTAAATATACATTTTAAACAAAGTAGCAGTAGACTTATGTGTGACTTAAAGTTTATACAGAAAAATAAAAAAGCAATCGGCTTACATCGTGAAAATATTAGGTAAAGTCAAAAGAAATGTAATTTTTTTTTTATTTGGACAAAAAAATTATTTTAACAGAAGCTGCACAATTTTAATCGATTAAACAATTTCCATTGTTGTTTATTATCCCCCTCCACAGATCAGGTAGCTTTTTAATGCCTCTTTCATAAAATTAAGCCGGTTTTTCATCAAAATACGAGTCCAAATGATTTTTTTCTTCTTCCACATATCAGGAGAATATGGTTGATGTTGTAAAAATTCCAAATCCAATTCTCTTATTTTTTCCTGCATGATCCTCGCTGCATCTGGTCTTGCATTATCATGCTGCAATATGCGTCTTTGGTTGTTGACTAATACTGATCGCGTTTTTAGCATTTCCGCTTTTAATCTATCCAACTGTGCACAGCATAGCTCTGCTGTGACCGTTTGGCCCGGTTTCAATAATTCAATGCGTTTTACCAGAGAATTTAATGCGTTGTCGTCGATTGTCAGAGGTTTTCCGATTTTGGTTTATTTTTTAAATCTCTGTCGCCACTTTTGAATTGTTTAAACCATCTATGGCATTTCGACTATTCAGTATGTTGCCATATGTATCACAAATGCTCTGGGTGGCTTCTTTTGCTTTTAAGCCTTTGTCGAATAAAAACAACAAACACGATCGCAACTGTGCCTCGTCAATTTATTGCTTGGACATTCTCACTATGGGTAAAAAAAATATGAAAACATGTGAAAAAGCAAGACAAACAACAGAGCTTAAAAATGACATCAACCTTGACGTGACATGCTCACTCGACACCAACCCTGGAAAAGCATGCAATGAAAAAATGACGTTTCTTTTGACTTTACATATTATAATGAAAAGCTTTTGAAAAAATATTTGATGGGATTTACGTCTTCGACGGCAATGTTTGTTTGCATTTCTCTTTCAGTATTATCAACTAATATGATACAGATTACAAGCGAGCCTATTTATACAAATGTTTGACTTAAAAGTTAGCAGGTATACAAAACCGATGGATCGAGATCTATGACAACAATTTACAGGAAGTCATACAATCTACATTCAAATGATGTAAATTAATTAAAAAAATAATTGGAATGAAGGAATGTTAAGTTAAGAATTTTGTTGGAAAGGTTCATCAAGGGTAAATTAATTTTAGTTAGATTAGGTTGGATCAGGAAAGTTCAATCTAGGTTAAGTCGGGTTAGGTAACTTTTTGATACAAAGAAACACTTACCGCACTCTCGATTTGAATAGCGATCCGCTGGGTCTTCAGGCAAATACAAAAAAAAAATTAAATTTCGTATGATAATGTTCAAAATTTAAAATATTTTTAAAATAATCTGGTATAAATAATTTTCCAGCCGTTTTTTTAAATCATTCGTTTTCGCAAATATTTTCCTGGCAATATCATTCAAAATAATTTATATGCCTTATGTTTGAAATTCAAAATACTTTTCCACCAAATATATTCAAACTAATTCATATGTCCTACGTTTTAAATTCAAAATATTTCACAGTATTTTTTTTTAAATAATTCAAATCAGCATCTTAATTTGTAAAAATCCAAACTCTTTACACAAATTGTTCGGGTAAAAAAAACTGTACATATTCCAAATTACGATGAATTCTAAAAATAAAAATCCATTCGAAAGGTTTTATATTTCTGATCGATTTATACCCACAATGACTACATTTAAAAGGTCTTTGACCACTGTGGGGATCTTTTGAGCATTTTCATATCATACGACCGCGCAGATTTAAAAATCACATTTAAAAGGACTCTCACCGCTATGAGCCATCTTGTGCTCCATCAAATCAAAATATGTTATCGCTGTTTACTCAAAATAATGAAATTCAAAAGGCTTTTCACTGCTGTCTCATTTTGTGAATTTTCACCACAGTTTTCAAGTTATTAATGTGTGTACATTTATAATCACAAATACTACATTTATAAGACTTTTCATGATTGTGGGACATCGGGTGAAGTTGAATTGATTTTAGTCACGAATACTACGTCAAACGACTCTTCTTTTATCAAATATTGATAATTGTTCAATCGATCGACGATGTTTCGAGACTTATCCAGACTTTGTTTACTATAATATATATAAACGATGCAAACTGTTAACTGACTGTCTGCTCAATTGCATAAGTGCGAAAGACAGACCGAAGATACAGTAAGGTGAAACCCGGGTTATGAGTGAAAAGTCTGTAGGAAGATAAATAAATATTGAAATAAAAAAGTAAGTACTATTTATCAAATTTATTATTGCAAATAGTTCAATTTAACACTATAACTGCTGAAAATCTTAACGGTTGAGACGGCTAATCGTAGAATATTAATAATTGTTACTTAAAAATATAAGGGTGAAACTAACGGTCTGATTCTTAAAATTCCAAAAGTTTGCTTAGTATCAAGAATATTTTTTACAAGCGTTTTTGAAATATTCAGTATTAATTATCTTTGGCGGGGCTCAGCAGAGATTGGATTAAAACGTAATTTTTCCCTGTCAAATCATCAATGTTTCAATTACACTTCAGGTATTGCCGCCGAATGGGTCTTTTGGTGGGTCTTTAAATTGCCGGCTCGTTTACTAGAGTAATCGCACCGAGTGCACTTAAATGGATTTTCAGCAGAATGTGTTTTTCTGTGTTGTGTCAAGTTAGTGCAATATTTGGTTTTAAAACCACATATATCACATTCGAAGGGTCTTTTGTTGGCATGGGACAGTTTATGATTCATGAGGCCGGAAGATCGTTTACTAGAGTAATCACATTGATTACACTTAAAAGGCCTTTCGTCAGAATGGCTAGCTTTATGTTTTTGCAAGTATACACGATTTTTAGTTTTAAAACCACATATATCACATTCGAAAGGTCTTTCGACAGCATGAGTATGTTTGTGATTTCGGAGGTCGGCGGTGCGTGAAAATTTCAAATCGCACTGATCACAATTGAAAGGTTTTTCTCCTATGTGAGTGGCGATATGGGTTTTTAAGCAGTTATTGTATGCAGTCTTAAAGTCACAGCGATCGCATTCGTGTTGTTTTATGGCATTATGACTTAATTTATGCGTGTTTAGGGCCCAAATTGTATAAGTTTTAAAATCACATTCATCACACTTGAAAGGTTTGACGGCACTGTGGACAAATTTGTGTCGTTTCAAAGTACAGGCTTTGGGGTATTTTAAGTCGCACTGATCGCACTCGTAAGTCTTTTGTCCTGAGTGTATTATCATATGACACGTCAATGAATTCGAATAAGCTGTTTTGAAATTGCAAAGATAACATTTATACTTTTTTTCCTCAGAATGATTGATTTTTTCTCGCCTTATTTGAGCCACTCCAGTTGTTTGATTGCTACAATGTCCACATATAAAACCCTTTTGGTCGGAGTGGACTTTTTTAAGCGCTTTCATCAAGCTAGAAGACAATGCAACATTGCATCGATCACATTTCAATGGTACTTCATCGGTGTGCGTATCATAACTATAAGCACAGCCCGTTTTGAGAGGCGTATGGTTTTTATGCGATTTTGATGAAACGTTCAAATTTGTTAGAGAACTTGATAGATTTTTTTTGCTTTTATGTTTATTTTTGTGTATTTCTAGCAACTCAGGAGTTGAGCATATATCGTAACAGACGCCACAAACAAAATTCTGATCATGAAACTTGCTCTTGTCCAACATTACTACGGGAACAAGTTCAGGTATGGGAATTTCTTCTTTGATTTCCTGCTCTATTTGTTGAATCTCATTGTGACAAGTGATCATTTCAGTCTTGGGATTTAAGACTTGACGCTCACTCTTTACCAAACAGATGGTGCTCGTCTCCAGAAACTGAAAGAAACAATACAATGTCAGTTGATCGATAATTGTCAATAATAACATTTAAGGTGTTTACTGTCACTTCTTGATGGAAAGGCATATTTTACATAATAAAAACACATTTTTCACTACTATTTCCACAATATATTTTATTTGAAGGACCGGTTACGATGTAGTGAGCTTATTTACCAGTATGCTAATATCTAACCTAAAGTTAGCGATTTTTGATTACAAAGATATCAAAAATCTTATCCCCCGTTAGCTATATATATTAAATCAATTATCAATTGTTGTATAAAGATGTTTTGCAAAAAGGTGAATGGGTTGGCAATGGGTAGTCTATTGTCACCAATCTGATTTTTTTCATGAAATTTATAGAGCTAAAAATTACTAAATTAGATCTTTTGAAGAATGTCATCTACCGGTATAGACTATATTTTAGTTTTTTTTGGGGAGGTACCAAAAGGAAACGCTTGATAGTATGAATAACGTTCATAATCCAATTCAATTCACAATGGAATTGGGTATGAAGAAAATTAACCTTTTAGATTGAACCATAAAATTAATGAACTATCGACATATTTTCAGTATTAGAATTAGAAAATTAAGAGATTAGTATATAGAAAAGATACATTTAGTGACAACATTGTAAAAAAACTCAAGACGCCATTTTTGGGATGCTCTTAACTAACAAAATTGTCTTATCCTGATGACAAGCATTAATCTTTTTATTGATTGAATTGGCATTCACATTCAAATAGCTATAAACTATATTTTTTTTAAATAATTTTGCAGAACTAAAATACATTGCTATTTTTTTCACCGTGTTATTAATCTTTTTATTTCGTAATACAGTATATTCCATAAAGTATTTAAGTGCAGGATATTTTGTTTATAAAAAATCTAAGTCATTATTTTTCCTAATGAGTCAGTCTTTCACGATTATTTCGGGATGTCTGTCTTATTATAAATAAAAAACATTTAATTTTTGAACAAATTTACTTCATCTAGATGTGTATTGTATGATTTCCTGTAAATTTTCTTAGTTCTTGACCTATCAGTTTTTTATATCTGCTAACTTTTGACTGAAACATTTGTATAAACAAACTAGCTCGTAATTTGTATCCTATCAGTTGATAATGTTCCGAAAAGCGAACCGGTCTCGATTATAAAATATATAATGTGGAAATAGAACGAAAAATCTGAAATTATTATTTGAAAAAATTAAGGTGTCAATTGTCGCTTTTTGATGCAAATTTATTAAACTTCAAAACGCAATGTTTTTTACACGTTCGTAATTCTTGCTTGTTATATTCTTTACGTGACATACGCACAATTATCTTTTACAAATTTGAATGTCGTGATAATCGAATCAGTAGTTTTTTAATAATTATAATATTGCATATATGTATTTAAGTGTCTGGCCAAATCGTCTGTTTTTGGCATAATACCCAACTTGTGAAATTGTACACAGTGAAGTAAAATTTCACAAACACGAAACATACGAATTAATATTTATACATCCGACAATATCGAATCATATCAACCACCAAAGAAACCATTAAGAAAAGTTTATTTTTGCTGAAGTTACAAACACGGTATGATCACTGGGGAATGATTTATACGACCGATAAGTATCGTTAATTACTTTATATCCGTCATTATGATCGTAGAGTTCAATATCTTCTTGCTTCATGTAAGCGTTATACTTATTTTTCTCCGAAAAACCATCATTATGCATGTCAAACGTATTGTTATGGAGAACATCTCCGACGTATTCTATTTCGAGGGTCATTGAGGGTTTAAAGTCATCGTCCGGTTCTTCTTTAATGTTCATTTCGAGCTGGTACCTCTTGTACGACAGACGTCAGCGTATATACAGTACGATCGTGTATAAACTGTGGACAGAAGCTATAGTTGTCCATGTGTAGCATAGACAAAAGCACATTAGGCGCCCGTGTACGGATAAACAGTTTTACATGAACGTTTTCAATGATTTCCACTCTTTTAAGAATATTGTAAGATGTAAGATATTTAATTGACTTATTCATAGTATAGATAAAATAATAATGCTATTTCAATAATCATTCATACACACTTTGAGCAGTCTAGTCATAGAATTTCCGATTATTTTGCAATTCATAACCATGGTTCAGTCATTTGGCTGCTTGGAGTTTGTTGGATATTATTCGCACAAACTCAAACTGACAATCAGAATTGACGGAGCCCATAATTAAAATTTGGTAGCCGAGTCTTTTGGAGTCGTTAAGCATTTCTTGTGGAATGAAGGTGTCTTTCGAAAGTTAATTATTTTGAGTGCTATGAAGCTTTACCTGGAGTGCAATCTATCGGAAAGTTATAAGCTACGTCTTGTAGTACTGTGGTAGGACCAACTGCTCACTAGCACTGCCATTCAACAAAACTGTGGTACATTCGTTTTCATCCGCACTCACTTGCCGATAGATAGTTTTAATATATATATTATAATAATAACCTGCACGGTTGCCATTTAGCAAAACAGTTTCGGTTACAAATAATATAACACATTTTATATCAGATTTTTTTTAGTGTCAGACTCGCGATATTTTTCCAAACATAAAAATGTCTGACTTCAGATGACAACTGAAATGAAGAGTCATGGGGAAAAATATGTGGGGGAAGCGTTTGAATTAGATACCCCTTTAGAAACATGTCAACGAGCAAGTAATATTTATGTATGAAGGAGAATATTTCCTGGAAAAAATTCTTCAGGATACAAGCGAGGAATTATTTGAAATGGATTATTTCTTTTTCGTAATGCACCTTTTTAAATCTGTCTCATCATAAACAATCTATAATGCTTAAAGATTATTTCGAGGTATACACTATCGTTATTTTATTGGTACGTTAACTTAAGTACTAATTTTTAATCGAAAATTAATGAAAGTACAAATATCTTTTAGAGTTCAAAAATAATTATGGAGCACTCATTAGCAAGATTAACGAATGAGAATAAGTCTGAACTGAATTTGAGTCTGAGAATTCGTGTCAGTTCAGAAAATCTTGATCTCGAGGTGAACGAGAAGAATCATAACCAGGCTTTGCTTTAGATCGAAGATATGTGGTTCCTCATGTGCGGTAGTTTGTTAATCATGTTAGGAATGTCAACGCCAGGCAGTAGAATGAACGGCGCTTCCAATCGAGAATTGGAACGTGAAAATGAATATGATCGAGATGCATTGAACCAATCAGTTCAAACCTCATGTATCACTGTTGAACTCCCAGCATAATTAAACGAACGAAAAATTAATGAAGGCAATCGATGATGGAAATTGTGGCTTAGTTTTCTTCGATGCGCCCATGCGGGAAGATATTCCTCATGTCATTGATTTTGGCCACTGTTGTTGCGTGATACGAAATTGTTGTAGCAGTCGCTTCTTCTGGGATAGCGGCCGTGCTGCTTAAATGTTGCCGAACAGCTCAGTCAGCGTTATAATTGCCGTTAAACCTTCGAACGACTGAAAAACTGACATGCAAGATCGACTCAAGTACAACCCAACCAAAAAATAGTTTAATAGAAAGCAGTGCAACAATGTTATGATTATTTCGATTCGAGTAAAACTATTTTACAAATCTTTAACGAAAATATTGCATACTAAGACAAGTGCAACCCTTCCAGCAAAAATTTTAACAGAAAGCAGTGAAACAGTGCTACGTGAACATCTATTTGCTTCAGTAAAGCATATGCCTTCCTGCTATGTAAATAAAATTCGTTTGAAATATTTCAATTTTGATTTATGTAAATTTGTTTGTCATTAACCATTTAGAGAATTAATATAAACTTAATAAAAAAGCCATCGAGGAAATAAGTAAACCCAACATATATTCATCATAAATAAGATAAAGTTACATTAGCATATTTAAAAATATATTTACATGCCATAAATAAGGTAAAAGAAATTTTCATCTGCTTAGATTTTTATATAAATAATAATAACGCTTTTGTACCACACATTTTCTCAATGAGCAAATAAAGCTTAAAAAATTGAACTATCACTTTTAAGGTGTTAACTGTCACTTCTTGATGGAAAGGCATTATATTTTAAATAATAAAAATACATTTTTTTTTAGTACTTATTTCCACAATATATTTTTTGATCAGGACCGGTTTCGCTCATCGCGAGCATTATCAACTGATAGAATACAATTTACAAACAAGTCTATTTATACAAAACAAAAAATTAATTTGAGTTAATGGTAGCAGGTGTACAAAACCATGGGTACAAGAACTAGGAAACGATTTACATAAAATCATACAATATTGATGATGTAGTGAGCCTATTTACTAGTGTGCCTATATCTGACCTAAAGTCAGCGATTGTTGATTTCATAGATATGAAAAATCTTAATCCCAGGTTGGCTACAGATGTAAAATCAATCATTAACTGTTGCATACATCAAAATTATTTTAAATTTAAAGATAAATTTTACAAACAGTTGGATGGTTTGGCAATGGGTAGTCCATTGTCACCAATTTTAGCTGATTTTTTCATGAATTTGATTGAATCAAAAATTACAAAATTAGATCTTTTTAAAAATATCATCTATTGGTATAGATATGTAGATGATATTTTAGTACTTTGGGGAGGTACCGAAAGGCAACTGCATACTTTTTTGAATAATATGAATAAGATTCATAGTTCAATTCAATTCACAATGGAATGGGGTATGCATAAAATAAACTTTTTAGATTTAACCGTTGAACTAATTAATAATCGTCATAGTTTCAGTATTTACAGAAAAGAGACTTTTAGTGACAATATCATAAGTAGCTCGTCTAGACACCACATTTCACATAAGTTGTCAACTTTTCATTCTTTTATTCATCGCTTGTTGACAATTCCTATGACAGAATCAAATTTCAATTTAGAATTAAACACCATTAAACAGATCGCACTTAACAATGGATACGATGCAAAGTTGATTGATCGACTTGTCTTTAAAAAAACTAAAAAATTAGCTTTATTAAATGTAACCTCGAGCTTGATGATTGATGTTCCCTCCGTTGAAAAACGTTGGGTAAAACTAAGTTATTTAGGCCGAGTTTCTGAAAACATATCCAAGAAGTTGGACAAAAAACTTTTTAATGTAACTTTTTATAACAATCTTAATCTTGGTCGAATGTTAGTTAACACGAAAGACAAAATTAATATTTTAAGCCAGAGTGGTATTTATCTTCTAAAATGTGATTCCTGTGAGGCTAGGTATATTGGTCAAACAGGAAGATCCTTTCATACTAGATTTAAGGAACATTTAGCTTGTGCCAAAAAAGGCGATGAGATTTCTACTTTTGGAAACCATCTGTTTCAAAATAAACATTCATGTGATTTTACTATAAACTACAAAATCCTGCATTTCAATAACAAATCACTGAAATTAGATAAACAAGAAATCCTTGAAATTAATCGATATAAATTTTTGCCTAATTCTAACCTTATAAATGAACAAACTACTTTTGCGTCGTCACCATTGTTATACTCATTAAATTAGATTAATAAATATATATTTCAAATAAATATTTTTTTTTTTTTTGAAAAATGATATTGCCTCCTTTTACTTAATTTTTTTACAGAAAATATTGGAACGCCCTGACTGACCATATCTTCCCATCTCATCGATTCATCTTTAATCGACTTCTCATGTATTAATTTATTTTGTTCCATTAAGTAGTGATTGTGGGTTATTTTCGTCATTAAAAATTTCCCACTCCTTACTTCCTTATTGATTGTTTAGAGCTCCTAATGGATTATTGATTTACCTTAATTGTAATTTTAATTTTTAATAAGTGATTGTGAACATTTAATTTTTATACTAATTTACTTTAGTTGTATCAATATTGTATGATTTTATGTAAATCGTTTCCTAGTTCTTGTACCCATGGTTTTGTACACCTGCTACCATTAACTCAAATTATTTTTTTGTTTTGTATAAATAGACTTGTTTGTAAATTGTATTCTATCAGTTGATAATGCTCGCGATGAGCGAAACCGGTCCTGATCAAAAAATATATTGTGGAAATAAGTACTAAAAAAAAAATGTGTTTTTATTATTTAAAATTGAACTATATTTTATCAAACAGTTTAATTTTATATAATAGAAATAACAAAGGGTTAAAGCTCTACACTTTTAGATGTATACATACTTTTTGACAGCTATTTTTGCGTCTCAACTGTGGCTCAATTTAAATAAACCTTAGCTTTATATACTGTAAAAGAGATAGCTTAAATAGAGATAATTTATTTAACGTCCAAGGAAATTTAAAAACATAGTTGTAGGTAAAACGACAAGTCTAATTAAGTATTTGCATGTTTTCCTGAGAAGTCAAGAGGTGTTACTGAATACTGAAAGAATATGGTGACACTGGTTTAAGCAATAGGAGATCATATAAAAATTATAAATACATTCAACAATATGCCTAGATACATATTGTAAAATTAATTTCAATTATAAGTCTTAGCACTCAAAATTTGTTTGTGAACATTATGCATCCTAGCTTACACTCAAATTTATTCCCCTATGAACAATTGAATGTATGAATGCATCAAAACTGTATTCAAGTACTTCCTATTGAAATGTTTCAACTCTCTAGAATTTGTAAAAATCCAACTGGTTTATATATTTTCGCAACAAAATCATCCTTGCTTACAGGGAACAATAATTAAAACAAAGAAACATGTGATTTGAAAGATTACTTGAGCAATTCACACAGTCGCTCTAGTTCTTGTAATCAAAAATCAATTAGTTGAAGTATTAAATGAGAGCATAAACGAAAGTTGTAAAAGTGAATAAAAGAAGAATCAAAATAAAAGAAAATAAATTTACATACCAAAAAATATTAAATTAAATATGATATAAGAAATTAAAATGCTAGAAGAATTATTTTCATCAGTATAACAAGTGATGTACAAATGGAAAACATGAAATTTCAAGGTTCAATATTACTGACATCCGTATGCACTAATATATGTAGATATAATAATTTAATACCTACATACATGTGTGTGTGTGTGTGTGTGTGTGTGCTTGTGCTGTGTGTAACAATATATGAATGCAGAGGTGATTTTCGCGATGTTCAAAATCGATTTCCATTTCGCAAAATCCAAGACATCCAAATGATAACCAATATCCCAAGAACAATTGCAAATAAAATCAAAATCAAATATTGATTTAAATTCCAAACAAGTTTTTTGATCGAAATGTTTGATAATAATTGTAATAAAAAAAGTAATGAGGCTTGAATTTAATTGGCAAGAATTTAAAATTCTTATCAACGTATTTTAGTACATATCGTTAATAAATGCTAAAATTTGTGCCAATATTACTCAATCGACACGCACAATTCAGGAGACTATTTTAAAAATTTATTAACCACGTAAATCAGTGCAAACGGAAATGGATACATAAAAAATGAACCGTGTTATTACATATCGCTCTGCTCGCAATGTGGCGAGATTTTCATTGAGGCAAGATTTTCAATGTGCAACGTAATTTTATGACTATGTCGATATTTTTATGGTTAATTCCGAGAATAGTGCATTTTTCCGAGGACAAATCGAATGAAGTTAGATATTCACAATATAAAATTTTAACAATTTAAATTAATTATAAATTATAAAATTTGCGTAAATAATGACTTTTCATAACATTACACAATATTTTTCACATTGACAACTCCGTCATGTTGTGGGACAATAGGGTAGAATAGATTTTTGTTGACTTTCGATCTCATTCTCGTGTTGACGTTCGGTCGAGCAGCACATCTCTTTTGTACCGAAAACAATCGATACGATTCGAAACTTTCACCAGTGCTCGGATTTGAAGTGCGACGATATTTATTGTGTGTTGCCGCCGCTGTTTTGGTTCTGGATACTCGCTGAAACCGTCGCAGGGAAACGAACGTCAGCCAACGATCAATCCAACAGACTCATAATATTTTGTTTTAAATTTACTGCTTTATGATTACGTTTTCAAACAATTTTACACTTCAATTGAGCTGTCAAAAGCTAGGTGTTAGTGGAAAAATTAACTTTGAAACTTTCCCTTTACTCCTTGCTTTTACTGCTATCAACTGTGATGTAAGCAATCCTTCAACTCTTCTGAATTCAGTTAACGTAAGAAAATGTTGCTTGACTGCTTAAATCTTTATCTTTCTAGACCCAGGAGTAAAGTCCGACGGGTAAATCCCAGCGGGATAAAGCACAGTAGTTATATCCTATATAAGCTATTATATTCACTTCGAAGAGTCTTTATTCGTTGTTTGTCACTTAAGAGATGTTGCTTTTGAGTCGTCATGGTGTCTTCGAGATGTTTTTATTGTCTTTGAAGGGGTGCTGTCTTTTATTCCTGATGGTAACTTCGAGGATTTTGTCTGGGCCGTTTGTCAGTTACGAGGTATCGTTTCTAAGCCGCCGTGGTCAAAGCGAGGTGTTTTTCTTGCCTCCGAGGAGGTGATGTCTTTCATACCTGATGATAACTTTGAGCAGTCTTTCATCGTCGTTTGTCACTTACGAGGAATTGCTTCTTATCCGTCATTGTCTGCGAGGTGCTACATATACATCTCCTGTTGCGTGATATTTCCAACAAATTCTTTAACCCTTTGGCTGCCTAGAGCCGATTTAATCAGCTTTTGCAATATATTGTGGATAGCCAGAGCCGACGGCTGTGCATCGTAAAAGAATAAAAGGATGAGTTATATTTTAAGCGCCCTGTTGAAGTCTGCGCTACCTATTGTCATCATTATTACAACGTATTACTCCAGGGGTCATAACATTTTTTTAAATATATATTTTTTAATACGCATTATGTATGTATACGTGTATGTTAGGTATAAGCATTATTTTATCATTTATACATCACAGTTTGCGACCAGTTCAAGAATATCCTGACTGTACTAATAATAATTATAACTCGAGCTCGAAAGTCGCGACGGGGACGAAATGTTCGGCAAAACGGTGTGTCATTGCATATTGCTCCAGGGGTTCATAACATTTTTTTTAAATATATATATATACATTAACCCAAAAGAATCTTGGTTCCTAGCTTCATGATCTAAAAATACTTCAGAAAAATCTTCCTCGAAATCATGTGCTATCGTATCAAAATGCTCTTCTTCAGAACTATCACTTTCACTAATGAGTCTTTGACTTGTCTGTCGGGGTCGTATCAAATCGCTTCCATCCGAGTCCGTATTTGAATCATAATTACAAATATCCGTTTCAATCTCGTGATTCATTTTGAAGGGCAAGAATTTTTATGATCAAGATTTTCTATTGTAAATGGACGTAAAGTTTTTCTAAAATTATATATTCTATTTCTATAATACGCGTTTTCTTATTTTATTTCCGTTATTATCCAAGGCTAAAATAATAGTTTGTAAGGTTAATATTTTAAAGTAAGCTAATGTTATATGTAAAGTAAAAAAACATATATTATATACTTGAAAATGCCAAAGATTTTCGATGGTTTCGGCGGTAACTTTGTGGAAGTTCATTTTAATATAAAATTTAAAATAACTTTGATTATTCCACGTATTGTGTGACAGACAGACTGAAGATGCCTCTGAAAGAGGCGAAACACGTGTCACAGTTAGTAGCATAATACGTGGAATAATCAAAGTTATTTTAAATTTTATATATGCCAAAGATTGACTACACCACAAAACTGTCGAACAACACATAAAACTGTCAAACTAAAAAACAACAGACGACTGATTGCATCTGGTGCAGTATATATTATTTGGAACGCAAATTTTTGTCAAAACAATGGTACACACTGATTAAAAACTTTATAACACATTATTATATGTTAATTTTTATATCATTATCGTGGCATTTCTGGCACATTCGGCCTAAAAGTCGTGGCATCCGAAGGGTTAATTGGTACAAAGCCCTCAATTTAAAAAAAAACTTACTGTGATTTGATTTAAGCGTTAAAATAAATTTCAGACACAACGTCAAAAACGCTAAAGCGATGTATTATGTGCAAAGCAATTTAATATGATTGTCGATTTTTCTATAATTAATTCAGAGAACGGCGCATTTTTTAGCGATCGAAACGAACGAAGTCAACTATTAATAATATAAAATTTTACTGTAGATTTTTTCTTGTTTATTGAAAATTGTCAATTTTTACCATAAATATTATTTTAGCCATAGAATGACCGCTTTCATAACATTACACACTATTTTATATAATGACAATTCCGCCATGTTGTATGACAATAGGCGAAATAGGGTAGAATAGAGTTTTGTTCACAGTCGATCTCCTTCACATATAAACTTTCGACCGAGCAACACCTCTTTTTTTGTGTGTGCCGAAAATTTCACCAGTGCTCTGATTTAACTTGCGACGATATATATTGTGACTTCTGTGTTAAATTGTTGTGTGTGTGTTGCCGCCGCTGTTTTGTATCTGGATACTCGCTGAAACCTTCGCAGAGAAACGAAAGTTAACCAACGATCAAACCAACAGGTACTTATAATCCTTTGTTTTAAATTTCCTGCGTTATGATCATGTTCCGTTCCACCGCGTTACTTGAGAAAAGAGCCCTGCTTATTTATTTACTATAAGGTTATTAGAATAAAATGTTTACTAGAAAAATCATAAAAAAAATGCATACCAAAATGGCTTTAAATTCAATAAGATATTACTAATTAAAAGGTGCGATAAGCTTTCCATCAGAACAACTAGTTACCGGGTTTTGAGTCATAATTTTCCAGTACTCCACTTTCTCTTCCAAATATTTTTTTAAATCGAAATCTACATATATATGTATTATATATACAGGGGATATATATATATAGTGGGGGATGACATTTAATTGGCAAGTTGTTAAATTTTCAATTTTTCGTATTTTAGTAACGAAAAGTGTTGGTTATATAGACATCATTATTCGTATTGCATTTTTATTTGTATATTGCAAGTTTAGTAAGGGAAATTTTTATTCGAGCCTTAGAAGTTTCTTAATTTATCTAAATTTGATACAATTTAAGTACAAATAATATTTTTTTTATTCTAATCATTTTCATATATTAAAATTAATAAAGGCTAGTTCACCATAAATATAACATATTTAGCTACAGAATAGCAATAGATTTTTTTATCACTCAAAGTTTGAATTTAAAAAAAGTACCGCTGAACCTATCGAAAATATTTATTGTATTGATTGAAATGGCGTTTACTCGGAAAAGATTAGAGAGAATATGTATTGTGTCCCTTTCTATATAAACTATATATATTTCTATGCAGAATTATGTTAGACCATACTTACATACTAGATCTGAGAGGTTTGTTTTATTAGTTGAAAATTTATTTTCACTAGTGATAATATAGTCATCAGTCAGTCAATCATCTCAGGCAATGAAAAATGCACTAAATGAAATTTGTTGAACAAATGTTATATACTGGAAAGTGTGTATTTAAAAATATTTTTGAACGTAGAACTGTATTTCACTGATGATATTAGATAGTTCGGAAAGAAATGACCATTTTCTTTTTGCGTCACTTTAACGTCAGTTTGTCAAGGTCGCCGTTGGGTTAGCACGTTATGATTAGTATCATTTTAAAGTTCTATTAGTACTCTTTCTATTTTGACGATTTTTTTTGCCGCTGTAGAATAATGCAGAAGCCTGAAATCGAAGATACTCATTTGCGCCATATCATGCTGTTTTTATTTGATAAGGGATTGAAATCCAAAGAAGCCACGCAGACCATTTGCGATGTTTATGGGAACATCGCGAAGCTTAGAAAATGCTTTAGATGGTTTAAACAATGTAAAAGTGGTGATACGAAGTTAACGGACGAACCAAAAGTGGAAGACTTAAAAAATCGATGATGACACCCTGAAATCGTTGGTAGAATACGATCCGCGCAAAACAATTGGGGAATTGTCACATGAACTTGGTTCCCCGAAGACAACAGTATACGATCATTTGAAAGGTTTGGAAAAAAATAGGCAAGGAATTTGGGTACCGCGCCAACTTTCTCCAACGGCCTTGGATCAACGAGTAACCATTTGTGCTTCTCTATTGTCCAGACACGAAACGGATCCATTTCTCAGAAGAATTATTACAGGGGATGAGATGTGGGTCCTGTACAGTAATTCGATTTTACCACTCCCGCCATATTCACCTGATATAGCGCCATCAGGCTACAATTTATTTAGATCCCTGGAACATTTACTTAGGGATAAAAAATTTGTTAATGTGGAGCAAGTGAAAAATCACTTGGATTCATTTTTTAATGATAAACCACCTGATTTTTTCGAAAGAGGTATAAAAAATTGCCCATTTTATCGGAAAAAATAGTGGAAAATAATGGAAATTATTTAATTTAATAATAATGTATAGTTTATATTTTAGAAAAATTATTGTTTTAATGAAAAAAATGGTCATTTACTTCCGAATTACCTAATAATTTGACAAGATACGATGAAAACGTGTTTGAGTCTTTACTCAAAATACAATACTGCTGTAACTTATATGTACATTAAGCGTATCTGAAGATTGATTTCTCCGCTCAGTGTCATTATTTGTCATCATTGGATCGTGTAATATGACAAGAATTAATTTAATAGTTTTGATGAAGGTGAACGCATCAATAGCCATGAACTACTTACCATCTCGTAAATTTTGTAGAATTAAAATATATGTCATTTTTTTTTGTGTGATACAGAAACCGCAAATTCTAGAATTCTTGTAATTCCATGAAAACTCGGAAGGTATATTTATTTAGTTTCGGTCAGGCAAGGTTAGATTTACGTTAGGTTAGGTTAGGTTATGTACCTATACTTATATTGTACAGTATGCTAAAATTATTGAATTCATTTATTGCAATGTATGATAATTCATTATATTCATGTGAAATTTATTTTTTCTTCATTTTTATTTAGTAGCATTAGGCACTTTGTAAACCTCCTGCTTGCTTACTTTTCTAACATATTAACTCTTATCTATGAATGCAAAAAACTACCTTTTCATTTTAAATCTCTAAGTATTATATTCTGGCATTCATTATAATAAATGATAAAAACACATTTTTTTAACATTTCAGTTCTATTTCCACAGTATATTTTACGATCAGGACCGATTTCACTCATTGTGATTTTTCAACTGATAGATTACGAATAACAAACAAGTCTTGTTTTCACTTTTAAGGTGTTAACTGTCACTTCTTGATGGAAAGGCATTATATTTTAAATAATAAAAACACATTTTTTTAGTACTTATTTCGCTCATCGCGAGCATTATCAACTGATCAGTTGATAATGCTCGCGATGAGCGAAACCGGTCCTGATCAAAAAATATATTGTGGAAATAAGTACTAAAAAAATGTGTTTTTATTATTTAAAAGTCTTGTTTTATCATAACTATTTTTTTTGCAAATAGCCTCGTTTGTGATTTTTATTATATCAGTTGATAATATCCACGATGAACGAAACGGGTCCTGATCATAAAGTGTATTGTAGAAGTACTAAAAAATAAGATTTTGTATTGCTGTTATTTAAAATATAATGAACCACCAAGAAGTGATAGTTAACACCTTAACCCTGCCGCCCGATGATGGTCCAGGACGTATATTTTTTTCTCTCTAAATCTACTGAAAATTTGTCGCAATCGGCTAACGACCGGTCCCGCGTTCGCGCCGATTTCGTCTCTCGCTTCATCTTTATGTCTGCTGCTCGAATGCGTCACACATGTGGATATTTTTTTTTATTTACGATTTGGACCTGTTTGGTTAATTGCTCTACGTGTTATATTTCTCTGAAATTTATAGCTCAAAACCGTCCTTGAAATAAAATTAATTAATAATAAAAATGTTTTGATAAACAAAAAAAAACTAAATTCGTTACAGTGCAAGTGTAACGAATTAAATGAAAGTAAAAAAATATCTTCACAAAATCATGACAGTAAAGATACAGGGACCTACAGTATATGATTGATTATCAATATATCGATAGCCAATAACCATTCTGCTTAGAGTAGTGACTTGATAAAATAAGAAGTATTGTGTAGAGTATAATATGACATATGTAATTTAAAAAACAATTGGTTCAAAAATAAAATTATCAAGCTACAAATCCGTGATTCATTTATATTTTTTACATAAAAGTCAAAACAAATATCTTTTAATACTCGTTAACCACAAAGCAATGTCAGACTCTTTAGAAATCCTAGATCATTTTACACATTATTGTGTGTATTATATCTGGAGATTTTCAAATTGTGTGTATGTTTATTTGTTTCTGTTTTATTCTCATATCACGTCGGGATTATGTGTGATATTTGGTCATCATCGATAAAATAAAAAACGATCTGATTATGTCATAATTTCAGCATATTTCTAAGCTAAATGTAAACACCTGTTTTTTAATGTTGTAAATTAGTAAATGGCACTAAACATATTTATCACGACCTACGCGGTAAAAGTTCGCACCGATAAATTACAAGTCACACAAAATAAAATATTACGCACTATCGCGAACGCTTCGTGGATCGTTCGCGGTAATGCAATTCACAGGATCTAAAAATAGAATCAATTAGCGATCACATTCAGAAGCTCTCGGAGTAATTTTTCAGCGACTGTAAAAATCATACGAATCAAAAAATGAAATCCTGTATACACGCTAAAGACTTCGACGCGCCGTCCGATTACGTAAGATCGCCTCACGTCTTACCTCGCAAACCCCCCCAGATCCCCGCCCCCATACCCTTCTAGAGTTCCTTTCGCAGCTGTCTGGCGGCCGTGCGCGAGAAGAAAGAAAAAGATGAGATCATGACTACGAACACTCACAGAGAACTTCCAGAACGTCTGGGGCACTGAGGGTTGACCTCCTCCCGAAAAAAGATTAAAGATTAATAAAAAAAAAATATTACGCGATCCATAAAAAAAAATTACAAAAGCATTACGCCACGGAACCCTCATCACCGCAACCCCACCTTCACATACACACACTTGAGTGTGTATGTGAAGGTGTAACACACAATATAAAATAATTCAGATGAAATGGTAATGGGAGTTGAAATACACTCCCTGTACCTTATACCAGTGGACACTACACAATGCAATGCAGTCATC
Organism: Himalopsyche japonica; assembly: GCA_028555115.1. Classification (NCBI taxonomy): domain Eukaryota; kingdom Metazoa; phylum Arthropoda; class Insecta; order Trichoptera; family Rhyacophilidae; genus Himalopsyche; species Himalopsyche japonica. The sequence continues at coordinate 35,124 of JAHFWJ010000356.1, read as the reverse complement.
ATTAGTCATCCTTGAAACAATGCACAGTATGGATAATGTGACCATTTATTTTTGTCCTCAATACGGGACATCTACCAAATTTGATGTAATTAGTATGTATATTCAAGAAAACACGTATTTTTTCATAGTTTTTATGTATTAGCTAGCTGTACCCTGCGCGCGTTGCTACGCCAGCAACTAAAATAAATTTGAAGGAAAGACATTACACTTCAATTCATTTTGAGTCAATTTATTGATTTTGTTCATTTTGAAAAAATTGTGACATTGCAGCGTTTCGTTTCAATTCGATATTTATTGAAGTGCTGTGGGATACACAACATTTCTTGTTTTTCCATCCGGTGCGTAAACGAATAAATCAGAAGGTTTTCCGACGCGTGAGCAGGCCACGTAGAGCTGCCCATGTGAGAAGCATGGATTCTCCAAATTTAATCCACACACTTGCAACGATTGGCCTTGTGCTTTGTTGATAGTCATTGCGAAAACGAGTCGCACCGGGAACTGCAAACGTTTGAATTAGAATCGATGTAGAATATCTTCACTCATGTAGTCCTTGTATTTTCCCCGAAGATCTTTTGGATTAGATGGGAAGTAAGTTGTCAATATTATGGCAAATAATGTGCGTATAAGCTGTGGTCGAGCAGTATTCGATGCATCAGCGAGTGCAGTGTCTCAATGTGCGTTATTCTCAAGAAGATTTAGTTCCTGGCAAACTTGGCGGTAAGTGGCGCACGGCTGACCGTTGACTGTTCTTAAGGTTGAAGGATGTCGGTCTACGTACATAGCAATCGCAGATAGAAGCATTCTGTATTGTTTGGGTGAACCGTGTACAGACGACCCAAAGCGTCGCTGGAATACAAATTGGGATGTCCTTCAACTGCTTTACCTTGTTTGCGACGTTGAAACTTTTTAGCCGATGCATTCCATGTATAGAATAAAGTAGAGTCTTTGCAAAAAGATCATCTTGGCACAATGAGTAAAATGCAGTTAAAGTTGTTGAGGGTGGAACCAATGCTCTTGCACGTACATTATCTGCTGTGAAGCACACGCGCTGTCGATTCTCGAGATGCACTGCCAAGTGTACTACTGTTGGATGTCGTTCATGGATTGGAAATGATAAGATGTGCCATACTGCTTCATTGCTGCTAATGTAGCATCCATGTTGGTATTGGTTGATTTCATCAAGAGGTGCGGCCACATTCCCTACTCCGAAGACTGCCATGTCGCTTCTTTTGTTGACATATTTGCAAATGTATTTGATCGACTTAACTGAATTGCAATACTCAACATTGATGTGTGCTTTGAAGGTCTTTATTTTTTCTTTGAAGGTGAAGATGGCACAACCCAACGACTATCGACTTCTACATCAACGTTTCGTACTTTCAGAATGATGGATTTGCCGCCATCCTCAACTGATTGTCGACGATACAGTGAGTATCCGTCATTGCCAGTGATGGTATTAGAAACCAACTTTCTTGGGTATCGTTTCGTGCATTTCCCATCAGACATGCATGGTGAATTGTTGCTGAATGCGCCACATGGACCATGAATTATATTTTTGGTAACGACGTCGAATAAGTCTGGATCAATGTCCTTATCTGGTATTTCTGCTGAGATGATTTGCTCAATTTGATCTGGTGTAATTTTGTTGATTAACCAAACCAAAATATGTGCATGTGGCAATCCTCTTTTCTGCCATTCAATGGAATACATCCAGCGTGTCTCTCCAAAAACGTGATGCTTGATAATATAATCCATCAAAGTTTTCAATTTTTGTTTAAATACGCGTGCGGTAATGTCATGGCGGTCCGAAGATAATTGTCCAGCCAACAGAAGTTCTTTAATTTCATCCCATGTTGGATTGGATGTAAATGTGATGAACAAATCTAGACGACCATATGCGCGAACGTATGTCATCGCATCTTGTGCGTATTCATGCATGTGCCGTGGACTCCCCGTGAATGTAGACGGTAATATGACCATTCTTCCCAATTCCTTTAGATTCACGTTACCATCATTAACAATTGCGTCTCGTAAATGGATGTACTCTTCAGAACGCAACTCGGTTTGATTCAATCGAATATATAGGAGACGTTCGGTTTCAATCTTTGTGTACATGTCGACGATGTATTGATGGAACAATTGCCAACATTTCAGAATGTGGTTCTCAGCGTCTTGACGAAGCATCAATCGATACGAATAATAATTCATGGCACTGACTTTCTTATTCGTTTCCTCACCTGTTTGTGGATCCATCTTCTCCTCGCCAAAACAGAATCGGATACTGCAATCCGTTGTATGAGCGATGAGTTTCGGAGACTCGCTGAACGTCACCACTTCTGCGATGAAGAATTATGTCGGGCGATTCGAATTCTTTGCCAACTATCACGATCGCTACATGAATTGTATTTGCGGATGTTTTCCAAGAAATGCTTCGACTCACGTGTAACACCTGATAGCAACGTTGATAGTGGTTCGGATGGTGGATTTAATTCTGACAGCTTAACTTTTCCACTGGCGCAGCACATTCCTGGTGTTTCGTTCTTAAATGTGAGGGCGCTACAATACATGCAAATTTTATCCATTTTTCCAATGGCGACACTTGGATGAAGACTAATCATTATTACTGTCATAATGGATTACACCACGATTTAAATCAGCGTGCAGTGTTCGTCTTAATCGAGCGGTGCTTATTTGAACATTTTGCAGCCTTCTTTCCCGTTGTTCAGTTGTCTCAGACGAACAGGCTTGAGTAGTACGTATTCGATCAGTTTCTAACCTCACTTCTCGTTGTCTCGAATATTTTCCAGCCTTAATGCACGTTGTTCGTCTAATTCTGAGGCTCGTAATGCTCTTTTCTTCCGTGCTTGAGGTGTAACAACGTGAAAAATGCGTTTGAATTTATTAGTGGTCAATCAGCAATCCGAATCTCACAATTTATCCAATCCAATTGGACACACACATTGTTAACACACGGGTGGAAATTTTAATATTGACGGTGATCACCAATTCACTGAAAAAATTTGAATTAATTTAAATCACAATGAAATTCACAAAACTATTCGAAAAACATGAACTGTCACGGCAGTATATGAAATTCATTGGAATGACTAAAAAAATTTCCTTTGGTCCGATCGGCACCAAAATTCACAGGAATCATATACAAAGTAATCCCAAGTTTCCCTCAAAATTTCATCAAAATAGGTATCAGTCCATAGCGGACATACAGACAAACATTCATTTATATATATATAGATAAGGAATGTTGATAAAGAAAATAAGAGGAATAAATAATATAAATATGAAAAAAATTATGTTGTTTTATGTTTTTTTGATGAACATTTTTTTTTAAGTATAACTGAGTTTGCTTTTAAATAAGAATGGAATTCTTGGCAGGATTTTTAAAATTTATTTTAACTAACAACATCGCTTTAAGTACTCCGACTTGCAATTGTGTTTTTTTGTCGTCCACAACTTATTCATCTGTGGAAAGACTTTTTCTACGAGTGCATTTGTTCCGGGCAAGCATAAAAGGTATTCAACGATTTTCGATTGAAACGTTTCCAATATTCCATTCTACCACTTTTTGGAGTGTAATATAGTTACTAATGAGTGAATACTCGTCAAATACTTCTGTGTCTTGGTTGCTATTAATAAATACTACGCACCACTGTCGATTTTTTTTGCACTTTTCTTTTAATTGTTACCGTGTGTTGACCTCTTTTTAAAAACGGGACATTTCGACGTCCCGAAGCTGTACTTGGGGACAACGGGACAGGCTACCTAAAAACGGGACACATGGTCAATTTAAGTGTTGGTGGGTGACAGTTGTATTCCCGAAATGCTTATGATTATTTCATTATTTTACAGATTTTCATGACTTTTTGCATTATAATATTGTTATAATAAATACAGTTAGCGAAAGAAACTAACTAACTAAGCATTATTCTAATTTAAAGCATATTTTTTCAATTGGACACGATTGTATTGGAGTGTCAATCACCATGACAGCTGGATTTTTTTTAGCACAGTAGGGGAAGTGTTAAAAGCGTTTATATTCATCGACAGCTGTAAAATTAGATACTGGATACCAACTTGGATTGGAAATCAAAAGTCCATAAGTCAAAATGAATAGTTCACAATATAAGATGATAACATATCAAATATATGTTTTAAAATTGACCAAAGTTTCGATTTTCATAAAGAACTTCTTCTTCTTCTTTTTTTTTATTTATTAATTTTGGACCTTTTCGCCTTTTGGCATCTTCAGACATTTTATTTCACAGATGCAACAGAACTGACGCAATTAAAACCGTTTTGCAGTGGTTATATACAAGAGGAACTAATTACAAAGGAATGCATGTCATTTTTGTTTTCTCTGTGTGTTAGAATGTCTGAAGATGTCAAAAAACGAATCCCGGGTCATTAGTGACAAAACATGAGGGATCGTAGAAAGTTTCAACAGTTCAAATTCGATTATGATAATATACAATTATATCAATGTTTTGTTTGTAAGAGATTCTACATCGTAATCTAAATCTATCGTGTAAAGGAAGGCGTGTCATGTAAGACTGTGGTTTCAAATATAGTTAAAATTGTGTCATGTAAGACTGTGGTTTCAAATATAGTTAAAATTGTGTCATGTAAGACTGTGGTTTCAAATATAGTTAAAATTGTAGCATGAAAGATAAGGAAAAAGATATAAACTCCATCACTACATTATCTGCAGTAAAATTTAGCATTTAAACCAATATTAATCGGAGGGCGTGATAACAGAGCTAAAGTGGTTAACATGACAAAACAGGAAATAGGAAAAGGGTATATCATTGATAATAGTGCATTTTGACCAATAATACAATTTGTTTTGAAGACATTTGAGACTAAAAGTAGTGGTAAATTTATTGTTTGGATTGGCTCTAACTAAAGTATTCAGTTGATAGCTATTTCAGGAGGACTATGTTTAAATGTACATTTACTTATGTATATATAGCGGTCTTGAAAGGTATACAATACATCTTCTCTTCTCTGTAACATCCTAGTTTTATATTGTGATAATAAATTCTTAAATGTGGCAAATTGATTTTATGTATATGTTAGCGAGGAGAGAATTAGGAAGGTTTGGTTGTTCGTTTTAAATTAACATTGAATTTAACTGAGCCCTGTTTATTTCTACACTTAAATTTGATGTTGATATGTCGTTGATTCAATCGGTGTCGTAAATCATTGTCATTTTTTATTTGTCATTCGCAATGACAATGTCCATATTGTTGAAGGGATTCTACAGAAATTCCTTTTTAATACACAATGAAAATTGAATTGATTAATTAGCCCTATTGTTGTCTGACTAACGTCTTCACATTCTTTGAAAAGCTCTTTCAACAATTGCTAATATTATACGATACACTTTATACTCGAGATTGTTGGGTGTCTAACTTATAAAGCGTGTAAGTATTGTATAAGCAGTAAGCCAAGACTATCTATTAACCTGTTCACTGCTGCACCACGTAAAGGATATATAATCATCAAATCAAATAATAAACAACACATTTTTTGTACATTTTCCAAAATATATTTAATTATATATTTGCTCATCATGCGCATTATCAATTGATTGTAACATATTTCTTGGAAATCGTACCAAAAACCTTTTTTGTATTATTTAAAATGTAATGCCTTTCCACTATGAAGTGACAGTTTATACCTTTGAAGCGTTAGTGCTGATCATACTTCAAGACTTTGACAGATAAGACCATGCTTAACTCGTTCCCTGCTGAGCATTTTAATGTATATTCCAACACCTAGACTTCAAAAATTATTGAATAATATCAGTTTGAAACAATCTTATTGAGTGTGTCAGGACAAATCAAGCAATGCATTAACTCAAAAATTAGCGAGTAAAATTAGGTTTTAAGCACTGGTAATTCGTATATTTTCAGGTATAATTAATTAATATAATTTAATTCTTCGATACGTATTTTTATAGTCTAATAAACTAAAAATAATAAAAAGTCAACACTTGTGTTTTCCGATACATAATGGGTGAAGACCCTTTTTACACTTTAGATTTGATCTTCTAATAGGTCCTCCTTCTTTTTTGCTGCATACGACCCATTCTCTGAGATTTCGTCCTGGTAAGTTTTTTAAAACCTCCAGATTCTCCAATCTCGTACTAGATGTTCTTTGGACTGGATTTTTTTAGGTCTCCATTCATCTTCTATTGCCTCAATTATGGATGATGTAAATTCTAATCTTGTCATCTTTTTACCAGGCGTATTTCTTGTGTAAATAATGAATGCGTTTACCACCATTCTTCCAAAAATATGAAAAGTCACCTTTTCCCAATATTTCAATGTACGTCTTTCATCCAGGTATGTATATAACATTTGATCTGAAGTATCAACTCCTCCCATATATTTATTACATCCGGTTTATTTGTCTCCCGATTACGTCTATTTATTGCAGTCATTCTTTTAGTCGATGCGTAGGAAGATGCAAGTATCACCGGTTGTTTTTGTAACTTTTTTTCACGGTATCCGCAGATAATTGGACCTTTTTTTTGTATAATATTTCGCTTCATCAATTTTAAATTTTGTTTTTAGTAAGTCTGGTGGCATTCCTATTCCGTTGCGTCTAACCGTACCGGTGTAATATGTATCATTTGATATCAAATAATTGAGCAAAGGGATGCTTGTAAATAAATTGTCTGCAACTACATGATAACTTTTATTCAGGTAACTTCCAATTTTTAGCAATGTTGTTACAACAAAAAAATGCATTGGCATATCAATTGGTTTCTGTGACAATTAAATTCCAACAACCGCCCGAAGTAAACTGAAGAATAAATATCATGTATACATAACTGAAAAGAATTTCTCCTTCAACTTGAAAAGCCATAAATTAAAAGAAATTCCAGTAAATACATATGTCCAGTGGCGGGTTATCCATAAGAACTTCAGACTTGCAGTATCTTTAGAAAAACAAAATAACCCACGAAATTTCCAATCAATTTCGCATAAAACACAGGTGATTTATTTATGATGAAGAAATTATTGATAAAAATATTTTTTTATAAATATAAAAGTTTTTTTCATTCAGGGAGTGAAGTAAATCAAGAATTTCAATGGACGGGCTGCCACTGTATGCAAGAGTATTTTTTCTATTGACGCTTACGTGTGTTGAGTAAATAATAATAAGATTTTGTATACAAGTGTAACGAATTTTATGATCTTTCTGTTAAAAAAGTGATCAATGGAATTTTAAAAAGGGTAGATATTTGTGCCATTTCCTATTGTTCGCAAGTGCCCTCCATATTTCTTGAATCCATGATAACAAAAAAAAGACATTTTTTCTAAGAAGTATATTCTATTTCTATGCCCGATTCGATATAAAATACATGTATTATGTATTATAAGATTGCACAACATATCTGTTATTCAATAAATACTCTGTGAAATATGAGCGTGTCACTAACATATGTTCACAATTTTGTTTTATCATTAAAAAAAATATTTTTGGGTCAATAAATTTGTGGATTCGATTTTGTCAATCCTAAGAACTTACATGATCCACATCATTCATAAATTTTAATAAAACATGTGTTAAAACACTTCGAGTTACGCTTGAGTGGAATATGGTTTTTGCAGCGTGATAGCGCTTGCCCGTCGATTTCACACAAGTATCAAGCAGCGCGATCGCGCTGCTTCGGCGTAAAAGGGTTAATAAACGATGTTACATTGGTCAATTTCAAAACTGATGCATGGGAAGTATTGAATCCGATTAAATATTCGTATTTGATAGATGTTTATTTGCGGGTTTCATCATGCTTCGGAAGTACTTATTTGTGTGAAGCCTCATTTGCTCACATGAATTACATAAAATCTAAATATCGGTCACGTTTGACAGATAATCATCTCGATGATGGTATGCGATTTGCATCGAGTAATTATCGGCCAAATTATTTGGAGATTGGCAAAAATGAACAATGTCAAATATCTCATTAAATTTGATTTATGTATTATTGTAAAACAATAAAAAGTTGTATAATTTTTATTTTTTTTATTTGCTTCGTAAAACGTTAAATAAAATGTTTATAAGAAATAAATAATAATACTGGATCATTTTTTTATACACATATAACGATATTCCGCCTTCAAAGTGTATAGTTAAACTTTTAAGACTAAAATACCAATTAAATTGTCTATAAGAATTTTATTAGAAGTCGATCCCAAGCAAATTTAAAATGTAAAAGTAGCTCCCAGTGATCAAAAGGTTGGACACCACTGTTCTAGCACAATCAGACTGCGATAAAGTCAAACCACGCAATGGAAAGACATAACGATAGACGATTTAAAGCTATGGTTGGGACTTCTGTTTCACACAGGAACGATACGATTGAATCTTCTAAGTGACTGCTGGAAAAAAAACTACCTCTTCAACTTGGCCACCAAACAATGTTTCGTTATTCAATTGTCCCGATTTCCCAAATAAACCTGGCTTGTTCTTAGAACTCAGTTTTCGACTAAATCACGAATATATATGAATCTAACATTCAAATGTTATTTCAAAGTAATATCATATATTTATTGTAGTGTATTGTGAGAGTGTAAATTACGTTTCAACTGCTTTTATATCATAGTGTATTTTTCTGATAGTAAAAATTATTATCAACAACACTTGAGGGTGAATAAATCAATGAAAGTCAAAACTATACGATTCCACATGTTTTAAATACATAATAAGAATGACTTATTAACAATATTAACTGTTAATGAAACTTATCACAGGCAATTGTGTTCATTATTATTAGATTTGGCTGCCATTTAGTTCTCGCCTTGTTTCCTTGTAATTAGTAACTTTAATATATATATATACGATGCTAACTGTTTATTGTATGCCAGTTCCGTTGCATCCGTGTGATAGAATGCCTGAAGATGCCAAAAGGCAAAACTTTGGTCGTTAGTGACAAAACATGTGGAATCGTACAAAGTTTTCACAGTTCAAAAATGAGAATATCCTATTGAGAAGTCGCAACATATGTATTAGGGATTGAAAAAGATAACAGATGTCAGTAATAAGCAGCAATAACTGGTGTCTATTACAATTAGGTGAATTTAAAGTTATAAAATGTGTGTGTGCTACCAATACTGAATCGTGATGGTGTATTTAAAAAAAGGTTTCATCCTTTGTAAGTCATTGATTCAACTCCTTAACAGAGAAGAGCTAATTTTTCTAAATGCACTCCTTTTTCAGGATCAAATGAAATAGAATAAAATTCATAGACATCCATGTCCTATGCCTTTGATGAATAATCTCCAATTAGGAGATTTGAGTCTTTTACTATACAACTAACTGTCTATGAAATTTTACCAGCGATTGATAAACTTGCGTTATTAAAAAAATATTACTCTGAAGATAAATATTTCTTAAGTGCACGGTTAAAATATATCTAAATGGCATTAGTTTCATTTTGATCTGATCTGGTTAATTTCATTTGTTTTTTTTAATCTACTTTTTATCACTCTTTGTTCATTGAACATTATTGTTTTCCCATTTGAAAACGTTATAAGGATAAAATATTTTTTTTCTTCAGTATTGATCTATTAGTTCAACAGGCTGAAATGTGAAAAAATCGCGATCTTATGATAATTTTTGCTAAAAAACCAGTCCTTTATAATTATCTTAAATTTTTTATTTGCAACCGATTTCAAATGTATACAATTTTATGATTTCGGGACAAAAGAACCGATTTAACAACAATATTGTCTTATCGGTCTCCCTGATTTTCTTACAATCAATTTTGGAAACACTAGTTCTTCTTGCAGCTCATTCATTTGATTTGACTTTCCCACCGGAAACCCTCCACAGATGGAGCGACAGATCTTGTGTCCTCGGAGGTGGTCGGCCAGTTGATATGTCCACTAGCACTGCTGCCAAATTGGGTATCGTGTCTGATGGCCCTGTCAGAGGAGAATCTCTGAAGATCTGCTCTCCAGAATGGTTTCTTCCGGTCTGGCACGACGAGGACCCTCTCACTGTGTTCAGGTGGGCCAATCAACACCTCGGGAATGTTGTTCGTAGAGCCAGTTAGTAGTCCCAAGCGGCTGAATGCGTTGTGATACAGAGCGCAACAGTTGGACTAGTCCAGAGATACTTGGGAACTACTCGCGACTCTTTTGATGTGAAGAGGTCGATTTCTGGTCTGTACCTGTGGTTTTTACTGTAATACAACATCTCACTAACCACGTAGTACCTACAGGTATTTACAATAAATAGCATGGCCAACTGTCTATGGACCTCTTCGCTTCAAAAGAGTCGCGAGCAGTTGCCAGGTAAGTGTCTCGCAAATACTCCAACTGCACTCTGTATCGCGACGCATTCAGCCGCTTGTGGGACTACTAATTGGCGTGGATCTCTCCCCCTCCGAACATGATTCCCCAAGTATTCGCCACCTGAACACAGCGAGAGGGAAATATCTCCTCGTCATACCGGACTGGAAGAAACTATTCTGGAGCTGTGCTGTTGTAAATTCAATTCGTAAGTGACGCGAACATTCGTGGGGCTGCTGATAGACCGAATGGAAGCCTTGCAGACTGGAGCAGTTCCTCCCTGAAACAAAGACGGCAGAGGCGAAGTGTCTCGCTTATAGGAAGGTGGAGATATACCTGATGTAGGTCGATCCTCTGCAGGAACTGCGGAACTCTACCACGGTTGACCAGCTTGAAGGGCCTGAGATCCAAAAAGCCATTCAACCTCTTCAAGTTGAGAAGTAGTTGAGCGTTCTATCTGTTGTTTTCGATAGTTTCGATCTGATGTTTCCTGGGCCTGGAAACTTTTCTAAACTAACTAACTTAAAACTTTTCCCCCTTGTAGGTTACTTGCTCGAGGTCTGCCACTGTTGGCCGTCCTAACTCTGGGTGTCAGGACTTGCTCTCGAAAGGGTAACCTGTCATTTCAGACGAAGGTCCAGGTCTCGCCACCCTTTCCTGCACTCCGTTGTCGAGTCTATCTAACCTTCCTATTCTTCCTAGGTAGGCTGACAACTGTTCCGCCCCAAACAGCGACTCCCGAGCGGGGAGAGGATTTTCGCCAGTCTGTCCCTTTAATATGTTCCTCATTCATCTTGGACAGGAAGTGGGTTCAGAGGTGCTGGATCTGCTTGGTCCTCTTCCTACACACTTTGCATTATGTCTTCCGAAATTCGCTGGTGGCAAGAATCGTGGATCGTCTGAAACAGCTCTGTGAGTGTAGGAGGAACCATCTTCTTGGCCGCCCAGTCAATGACGAATTGCAGGCTGTCGTGTAATGCTTCCTGTTGGGTCAGCAACACATTGGATAGAGCTGCGAGTGTCCTCTCTGTCAGCTGAGCTGTTAGCGCTCATCGTTCACCTCCAGTCCGATTAACATTGGCGTCGCTGCATACTACTGTGTCTCTCAATAACGGAGGCTGGCTCATTCTGATGCGCCACACCGATGGATGGTGCTCATCTTTGATATCCCGGCCGGATCCGCTTTGAAGACAATCAGTTCCTTCACAGTTCCCACCAAACCCTCTCAGTTGTAGTTAGTTGGACGGGGCAGCCACCACGGGAGGCGAAGGAAGTCTCCTGCCTGGTGAGGGAATCTTTCAGGTTGTGAGGTGGACGATTGATTGATCCCGTTCCCACCGAGACAACAAGAGGCTCGATATCTGGGCCATCTGGTTCTCCAGTTTGCCCAGTTTCATTGATTTACAAGTCAATCTGTTTGTCTATACAATCGCATCGTTAAATATATAATAATATAATTTTTTCATTTCAAAAATGTGCACCTCATCTGCCTGCACGATTTAAATATTTTTCTTTCACACCCGCTTATTTCAAAATGTCACAAGATTCATGTTTCTTTCCTGCAAATCCATTCTTTTATGATATTACTAAAAATGTGTTGTGACGATTTTTATTTTAGTACATTACAAACATTTATAAAATTTTTATATAATATATATTCACAATAAAGGTTGTTTGTTTTATTTTTTATCCGGAACTCCCACTCTTTTCTTTTCCTTCAACTTAATGCTCATCGATCATACCTTACGGCACCACATTTAGTATTTTTTTTTTGTTTTCTTAACTAGACACTATCTGTAGCAAGAAAGATAAACACATTGAAGCATTAAATATTAGATAATTCAAATCAACCATAGTAATATTAGCATTTCTCACAAAAAATAAATATTTATTTTATATTCCTGATTTTAAGTGAAGAAACAGTTTCCATGAGAATTGAATTCCAACTCTTGGGTTTGTATACTTCATCGGCTAAGACCATTTTTCCTGATTCGGGGTCTATAGATATGGCGGTCAGGTTTCTTCCCAACTGTCGTACTTCCTTCGTTATCACTTTTCCTGATATGAAATGCACAATTTTTTTACAATTCTGCTTCACTTTATATTTTTAAACCATTCAGTATTTTTGTTTTTGAACGATTTCAATTAAAATTCATCAAAATAGCAAAATCAAAATTTATCATAAATGTTTTAATATTAGTAAATACATTTTTCTGAGGAATGTAGCATGAACCTCATAGGAAATAGGAAAAAAATTGTTTCACTTTTAACCGGTCAGACACCACAGTGTGCAGGCACACAAATACGATTATGAGTTTATTTATGAATATTATATTTTTATATGCAATCTAATGCAGAGACACCTATTGGAGGCAATGTGATTGTTAGAATATCCATGTGTTGAACCGTTTTCGTTTCATTTAAAGTTGAGTTAACAGATGTCACTAGGGTCACTTTATTATTGTAAAGATCGCTCGATTGATAGATCCCCACTAAGCCACCTGAAAAAAGTGTAAAAATGATATGCTATGTATGTACAAACACAAAAAAGAACAAAAAAACAAGAAAGAAGACAAAGTACTTTTGCAAACAATGTTATATACTGTTTTGTGATGTGCTGTGTTTTGAAATTTATCATACTAGAAGAGTTTTGAACATTATTATGCATAAAACAAGAAATAAATAGTAGTTCCACTGATTGTTCCTGCTAATAAGACAGGTAGGCGCAGTGAGAGGATATTATTAATTGTGTTTTTCTATATACATAGTGTAACAATATAATTATAATAAAATAACTTTTCTATGGAAATAATAATATCTTGAGTATAAAATGATATTTTGGGTTTTTGGGTGGCATACAGCAAAAATCCATGGAATTAGCTTCGTTTCTAAAGGAATAAGGTTTTAACTGTCTTTTTGTGCAAAAATATTATATTCATACAAATAAAACAAAAAACATAGTCAGTTTATGATGCTCACAACAAGGGTAATTGATCCATGATATTCTAAAATTGTTGAAATTGTTAGAATATCAATTCAAACAAAAACTTTCAAACTTGCCTACTATTCTAACAACAGATCCATTTATATTTTATACCTTTGGAATAAAAAGAATGATTAAAGTCTTTTGAACCAATAACACAACACCTCTGTAAATGACGAAGCAGGAAAATGGCCAAAAGTGATAATATTCATAAATAATGAAATCGGCTGAAGGTGCTTGATGGAATTATAATAACGAATTTGAATATTTGAAACTTAACAATTACACATGTTTTGTCACTAATGACCTTGGTTTCACTCTTCGACATCTTCAGAAATTGTGGAATACATGGACGCAGCACAACTATTGAATGCCCGTAGGTGCCAATAAGCGGAACACGTGTCCTTAGTAACAAATCATGTGGAATCATACAAAGTTCAACAATTCAAATTTGATCATATTTATGTTGGGATGAAAATATTTAGACGATAGAAAGAGGAAATGGTTACATAAATTGGGGAATGATATATGCGGAGGTTATTCAATATTGATTGTTATGGCGCATGACTGGGATTATATCAAATGAAGGAGGTATACGGGAAAACGATCCGGGTATCAATGTGTAATGAAATATGCATCCAATTTGTTTTTCGTCTTAGGAGTAAATTTTTTTATACAATTTATCATATTTTGACCCGAGTACTAATGTCTTGACTGTTGATAGAACTGATTGCAGTGTTTTGTCAACAATAACAAAAAATATTCTTATAGATGTTATTAACATAATTATACTAGAATAAAACCTGATGATTTAAAATTTTCTTTAAATACAATAGTATAGAAGAACCTCGATTATCTGGATAGGTCAAAACAAACAAAAATATTTCAAATTTGCTACTTGATATGCACATGGCGAACGCGTCTTCTGTTTACGAATGTGATGGAATACAATCTCAAGATTTTCATTGTTGCATTTGTTTTTTATGGAATTGTTCGAATTATTATTATATAATTATTATAATATGTTATTGTTCCAACAAGTCCTGTGTAAAATATAGGTCAGTAATCGTCCAAATTCGATACGCATCGAATGTTTGTTTCTTGAAAAATTGATCACGATTTAAATATTTATTCAAACGATCCTGGATTCCAAATTTTGAATGATGAGGAAATAATTAAAGAAATATCTGCCTCAGATGAACAAGATTAAGAAGAGACACTGGTCCTACACATTTTGAAACATTTCAGTAATTAGATGTCGCCATGAAGTGGTTTGAGAGTCAAGAAGAGTGCAATTCAGGAAAAATTAAATTTCTTGAAATTATTCGCAGCATCGAAAAGAAAAGCTAGCTTTAAGTAGAAATCAATAATTGAATTTTTCAATAAAAAATAATTTAATATTAAAGCTATTCATTAAAATCTAAAGACATAAAAATGATTAATACTGAATACACTTGTCCTTTGCTATCAATTATGATTTTTTTCGATTATCTAGATTTGACCTTATCCGAACTATCTCCACCCCTAATAAATGCGGATAATGAAGGTTCTACTGTATTCAATTTGTTTTTGAAATATACTTGACCCGATCTATGCCTGGAAGTATTAGTATGGCCGCAATACTCTTTGAAAAACTAAAACCTTTTAAATACATACTGTCTGAAACTTAAGTAATAATACATCATATAGACTAACCAAATAAATACATGGTGTGACATTTGTGGTGCCGTTATCTGAAAAATAAAAATCAAATATCTAAATGTCAGAGTTGTCACAAATCATGTACAGAAAATACGGGATTATATTATGCTAACAGTAATTCTAAAACAAGTTTGTTAAATTTTACGATTGATAAAGAAGTGCAAAAATGAAAATAAAAATCAGTAGTCTTGTACTGTATGGTATGCCTCAAAACAAGTTTGTAGAGAGCCACTTTGCACTGCTTACAGTGATATTATATCTGGAGTATCACTTTTGTTTTTTTGACAAACACAGCACACATCTCGCCATTACTGTCTTTTTGTCACTCAAATGCATGTTTTCCATAAAATACTTTTGGGAATTCGGTAATTCGGAGTATCTTATCATGGATGAAGATTTCGAAAGCACAACACTTTTATGTTCATGTATCACTCGTCTCGTCACTTGGCGGCACACATTTCTCTGACTTTTGACAAAAAAAATTGTGGGTATTCAATACAGACAGTGCTTTTTGAATAATGTTGTGTATAAATACATGCCTATAGTATACAATTATGTACATTGCAATCATTATACATAACACTATTATGTTACAATCATAAAACTTTCCTTTTTTATTTTCCTCCAAAAATACTTTGGATGGATTTTCTTTTCAATTTGTACATTGTCTTTGAAATAATGCATATTATTAATAATTTGCGATACATTTTTATAATTCAAATATATTGAGCATGACACTGTTACATGGTATTTTTAGAATAGCAGTGAAATGGTTAAATAATATTGGACTAGTGTACCAATTATCGACTTATAAAGTATATCCCCGAATCAAAATATTTTTTTTCCCTCATAACTCCCTTATACGACGTCCTAGCGAGGTGAAAGTGTGAAAAAATGTTTTTGCCATAACTCCCCGAAATGAAGTGCGATCGTGCTCAAACAACGATCATACGCTTCTTCTAGACCAAACGAACAGTTTGACGTACAACACGACGCGTTTTGTGCAGGCATGTCTGAAAACATGTTTTTGGGCAAAACTCTCTCGAATGACGTTCGATCGTTCCGAAACAAACAGCATTAGATAGAGCTCGTCACTCAAAGAGATTGATGTGCAACATGACGTGATTCGGTGAAGGCGTCCCTGAAAAAATCTAAAAACTGAAAAAAAATGTTTTTCCCTCATAACTCCCTTATACGACGTCCTAGCGAGGTGAAAGTGTGAAAAAATGTTTTTGCCATAACTCCCCGAAATGAAGTGCGATCGTGCTCAAACAACGGTAATAAGCTTCTTCTAGACCAGAGCGAACAGTTTGACGTACGGCGACGATGTTTTGTGCGAAGCGTATCTGAAAACATGTTTTTGACGAAATCTCTCGAATGAGGATTCGATCGTTCCGAAACAAGCAGCGTGTTCAGATAGGCTCGTCATTCCAAAGAGATTGATGTGCAACATGACGTGATTCGGTGAAGGCGTCCCTGAAAAAATCTAAAAAAACTGAAAAAAAATGTTTTTCCCTCATAACTCCCTTATACGACGTCCTAGCTAGGTGAAAGTGTGAAAAATGTTTTTGCCATAACTCCCCGAAATGAAGTGCGATCGTGCTCAAACAACGATCATACGCTTCTTCTAGACCAAACGAACAGTTTGACGTGCAACACGACGTGTTTTGTGCAGGCATGTCTGAAAACATGTTTTTTGGGCAAAACTCTCTCGAATGGGGTTCGATCGTTCCGAAACAAACAGCATTAGATAGAGCTCGTCATTCCAAAGAGATTGATGTGCAACATGGCGTGATTCGGTGGAGGCGTCCCTGAAAAAAATATAAAAAAACTGAAAAAAAATGTTTCCCTCATAACTCCCTTATACGACGTCTTCTTGGTGAAAGTGTGAAAAAATGTTTTGCCATTACATCCCCGAAATGAAGTGCGATCGTGCTCAAACAACGATCATACGCTTCTTCTAGACCAAACGAACAGTTTGACGTGCAACACGACGTGTTTGTGCAGGCATGTCTGAAAAACATGTATTTTGAAACCAAAACTCTCTCGAATGAAGGTTCGATCGTTCGAAACAAACAGCATTAGATAGAGCTCGTCATTCCAAAGATTGATGTGCAACATGACGTGATTCGGCGAAGGCGGCCCTGAAAAAATCTAAAAAAACTGAAAAAAAATGTTTTTCCCTCATAACTCCCTTATACGACGTCCTAGCGAGGTGAAAGTGTGAAAAAATGTTTTTGCCGTACATCCCCGAAATGAAGTGCGATCGTGCTCAAACAACGATCATACGCTTTTTCTAGACCAAACGAACAGTTTGACGTGCAACACGACGTGTTTTGTGCAGGCATGTCTGAAAACATGTTTTGTGGGCAAAACTCTCTCGAATGACGTTCGATCGTTCCGAAACAAACAGCATTGGATAGAGCTCTTCATTCCAAAGAGATTGATGTGCAACATGACGTGATTCGGTGAAGGCGTCCCTGAAAAAATCTAAAAAAACTGAAAAAAAATGTTTTTCCCTCATAACTCCCTTATACGACGTCCTAGCGAGGTGAAAGTGTGAAAAAATGTTTTTGCCTAACTCCCCGAAATGAAGTGCGATCGTGCTCAAACAACGATCATACGCTTCTTCTAGACCAAACGAACAGTTTGACGTGCAACACGACGTGTTTTGTGCAGGCGTGTGTCTGAAGCAGGTTTTGGGCAAAACTCTCTCGAATGACGTTCGATCGTTCCGAAACAAACAGCGTGGATAGAGACTCGTCATTCCAAAGAGATTGATGTGCAACATGACGTGATTCGGTGAAACATCCTGAAAAAATCTAAAAACCCCCAAGAAAAAAATGTTTTTCCCTCCTGCTTTCCCTTATACGACGTCTAGCGAGGTGAAAGTGTGAAAAAATGTTTGCCATATCCCAAAATGAAGTGCGATCGTGCTCAAACAACGATCGCCGCTTCTTCTAGACTACACGAACAGTTTGACGTGCAGCACGACGTGTTTTTGTGCAGGCATGTCTGAAAACATTTTTTTGGGCAAAACTCTCTCGAATGATGTTCGATCGTTCCGAAACAAACAGCATTAGATAGAGCTCGTCATTCCAAAGAGATTGATGTGCAACATGACGTGATTCGGTGAAGGCGTCCCCGAAAAAATCTAAAAACTGAAAAAAATGTTTTTCCCTCATAACTCCCTTATACGACGTCCTAGAAAGGTGAAAGTGTGCAAAAATGATTTTGCCATAACTCCCCGAAATGAAGTACGATCGGACTCAAACAAAGATAATACGCTTCTACTAGACCAAACGAACAGTTTGACGTGCAACACGACGTGTTTTGTGCAGGCATGTCAGAAAACATGTTTTTTGGGCAAAACTCTCTCGAATGACGTTCGATCGTTCCGAAACAAACAGCATTAGATAGAGCTCGTCATTCCAAAGAGATTGATGTGCAACATGACGTGATTCGGTGAAGGCGTCCCTGAAAAAATCTAAAAAAACTGAAAAAAATGTTTTTCCCTCATAACTCCCTTATACGACGTCCTAGCGAGGTGAAAGTGTGAAAAAATGTTTTAGCCATAACTCCCCGAAATGAAGTGCGATCGTGCTCAAACAACGATCATACGCTTCTTCTAGACCAAACGAACAGTTTGACGTGCAACACGACGTGTATTGTGCAGGCATGTCTGAAAACATGTTTTTGGCAAAACTCTCTCGAATGACGTTCGATCGTTCCGAAACAAACAGCATTAGATAGAGCTCGTCATTCCAAAGAGATTGATGTGCAACATGACGTGATTCGGTGAAGGCGTCCCTGAAAAAATCTAAAAAAACTGAAAAAAAATGTTTTTCCCTCATAACTCCCTTATACGACGTCCTAGCGAGGTGAAAGTGTGAAAAAATGTTTTTGCCATAACTCCCCGAAATGAAGTGCGATCGTGCTCAAACAACGATCATACGCTTCTTCTAGACATAACGAACAGTTTGACGTGCAACACGACGTGTTTTATGCAGGCATGTCTGAAAACATGTTTTTTGGGCAAAACTCTCTCGAATGACGGTCGATCGTTCCGAAACAAACAGCATTGGATAGAGCTCTTCATTCCAAAGAGATTGATGTGCAACACTACGTGATTCAATGAAGGCGTCCCTGAAAAAATCTAAAAAAACTGAAAAAAAATGTTTTTCCCTCATAACTCCCTTATACGACGTCCTAGCGAGGTGAAAGTGTGAAAAAATGTTTTTGCCATAACTCCCCGAAATGAAGTGCGATCGTGCTCAAACAACGATCATACGCTTCTTCTAGACCAAACGAACAGTTTGACGTGCAACACGACGTGTTTTGTGCAGGCATGTCTGAAAACATGTTTTTTGGGCAAAACTCTCTCGAATGACGTTCGATCGTTCCGAAACAAACAGCATTGGATAGAGCTCGTCATTCCAAAGAGATTGATGTGCAACATGACGTGATTCGGTGAAGGCGTCCCTGAAAAAATCTAAAAAAACTGAAAAAAAATGTTTTTCCCTCATAACTCCCTTATACGACGTCCTAGCGAGGTGAAAGTGTGAAAAAATGTTTTTGCCATAACTCCCCGAAATGAAGTGCGATCGTGCTCAAACAACGATCATACGCTTCTTCTAGACCAAACGAACAGTTTGACGTGCAACACGACGTGTTTTGAGCAGTCATGTCTGAAAACATGTTTTTTGGGCAAAACTCTCTCGAATGACGTTCGATCGTTCCGAAACAAACAGCATTAGATAGAGCTCGTCATTCCAAAGAGATTGATGTGCAACATGACGTGATTCGGTGAAGGCGTCCCTGAAAAAATCTAAAAAAACTGAAAAAAAATGTTTTTCCCTCATAACTCCCTTATACGACGTCCTAGCGAGGTGAAAGTGTGAAAAAATGTTTTTGCCATAACTCCCCGAAATGAAGTGCGATCGTGCTCAAACAACGATCATACGCTTCTTCTAGA
Organism: Himalopsyche japonica; assembly: GCA_028555115.1. Lineage (NCBI taxonomy): Eukaryota > Metazoa > Arthropoda > Insecta > Trichoptera > Rhyacophilidae > Himalopsyche > Himalopsyche japonica. The sequence goes on along the minus strand of JAHFWJ010000356.1, from coordinate 15,143 downwards.
CCAAACGAACAGTTTGACGTGCAACACGACGTGTTTTGTGCAGGCATGTCTGAAAACATGTTTTTTGGGCAAAACTCTCTCGAATGACGTTCGATCGTTCCGAAACAAACAGCATTAGATAAGCTCGTCATTCAAAGAGATTGATGTGCAACATGACGTGATTCGGTGAAGGCGTCCCTGAAAAAATCTAAAAAAACTGAAAAAAAATGTTTTTCCCTCATAACTCCCTTATACGACGTCCTAGCGAGGTGAAAGTGTGAAAAAATGTTTTTGCCATAACTCCCCGAAATGAAGTGCGATCGTGCTCAAACAACGATCATACGCTTCTTCTAGACCAAACGAACAGTTTGACGTGCAACACGACGTGTTTTGTGCAGGCATGTCTGAAAACATGTTTTTTGGGCAAAACTCTCTCGAATGACGTTCGATCGTTCCGAAACAAACAGCATTAGATAGAGCTCGTCATTCCAAAGAGATTGATGTAAACATGACGTGATTCGCTGAAGGCGTCCCTGGAAAAAATCTAAAAAAACTGAAAAAAAATGTTTTTCCCTCATAACTCCCTTATACGACGTCCTAGAAAGGTGAAAGTGTGCAAAAATGATTTTGCCATAACTCCCCGAAATGAAGTACGATCGGACTCAAACAAAGATAATACGCTTCTACTAGACCAAACGAACAGTTTGACGTGCAACACGACGTGTTTTGTGCAGGCATGTCTGAAAACATGTTTTTGGGCAAAACTCTCTCGAATGACGTTCGATCGTTCCGAAACAAACAGCATTAGATAGCGCTCGTCATTCCAAAGAGATTGATTTGCAACATGACGTGATTCGGTGAAGGCGTCCCTGAAAAAATCTAAAAAAACTGGAAAAAAATGTTTTTCCCTCATAACTCCCTTATACGACGTCCTAGCAGGTGAAAGTGTGAAAAAATGTTTTTGCCATAACTCCCCGAAATGAAGTGCGATCGTGCTCAAACAACGATCATACGCTTCTTCTAGCCCAAACGAACAGTTTGACGTGCAACACGACGTGTATTGTGCAGGCATGTCTGAAAACAGGTTTTTTGGGCAAAACTCTCTCAAATGACGTTCGATCGTTCCGAAACAAACAGCATTAGATAGAGCTCGTCATTCAAAAGAGATTGATGTGCAACATGACGTGATTCGGTGAAGGCGTCCCTGAAAAAATCTATAAAAACTGAAAAAAAATGTTTTTCCCTCATAACTCCCTTATACGACGTCCTAGCGGGTGAAAGTGTGAAAAAATGGTTTTGCCATAACTTTCCGAAATGAAGTGCGATCGTGCTCAAACAACGATCATACGCTTCTTCTAGACCAAACGAACAGTATGACGTGCAACACGACGTGTTTTGTACAGGCATGTCTGAAAACATGTTTTTGGGGCAAAACTCTCTCGAATGACGTTCGATCGTTCCAGAACAAACAGCATTAGATAGAGCTCGTCATTCCAAAGAGATTGATGTGCAACATGACGTGATTCGGTGGAGGCGTCCCTGAAAAAATCTAAAAAAACTGAAAAAAAATGTTTTCCCTCATAACTCCCTTATACGACGTCCTAGCGAGGTGAAAGTGTGAAAAAATGTTTTTGCCATAACTCCCCGAAATGAAGTGCGATCGTGCCAAACAACGATCATACGCTTCTTCTAGACCAAACGAACAGTTTGACGTGCAACACGACGTGTTTTGTGCAGGCATGTCTGAAAACATGTTTTTTGGGCAAAACTCTCGAATGACGTTCGATCGTTCCGAAACAAACAGCATTAGATAGAGCTCGTCATTCCAAAGAGATTGATGTGCAACATGGCGTGATTCGGTGAAGGCGTCCCTGAAAATTTTTTTAAAAAAAACTGAAAAAAATGTTTTTCCCTCATAACTCCCTTATACGACGTCCTAGCGAGGTGAAAGTGTGAAAAAATGTTTTTGCCATAACTCCCGGAAATGAAGTGCGATCGTGCTCAAACAACGATCATACGCTTCTTCTAGACCAAACGAACAGTTTGACGTGCAACACGACGTGTTTTGTGCAGGCATGTCTGAAAACAGGTTTTGGGCAAAACTCCCCGAAATGAAGTGCGATCGCTCCGAAACAAACAGCATTAGATAGAGCTCGTCATTCCAAAGAGATGATGTGCAACATGACGTGATTCGGTGAAGGCGTCCCTGAAAAAATCTAAAAAAACTGAAAAAAAATGTTTTTCCCTCATAACTCCCTTATACGACGTCCTAGAAAGGTGAAAGTGTGCAAAAATGATTTTGCCATAACTCCCCGAAATGAAGTACGATCGGACTCAAACAAAGATAATACGCTTCTACTAGACATAACGAACAGTTTGACGTGCAACACGACGTGTTTTGTGCAGGCATGTCAGAAAACATGTTTTTTGGGCAAAACTCTCTCGAATGACGTTCGATCGTTCCGAAACAAACAGCATTAGATAGCGCTCGTCATTCCAAAGAGATTGATGTGCAACATGGCGTGATTCGGTGAAGGCGTCCCTGAAAAAAAATTTAAAAAAAACTGAAAAAAATGTTTTTCCCTCATAACTCCCTTATACGACGTCCTAGCGAGGTGAAAGTGTGAAAAAATGTTTTTGCCATAACTTCCCGAAATGAAGTGCGATCGTGCTCAAACAACGATCATACGCTTCTTCTAGACCAAACGAACAGTTTGACGTGCAACACGACGTGTTTTGTGCAGGCATGTCTGAAAACATGTTTTTTGGGCAAAACTCTCTCGAATGACGTTCGATCGTTCCGAAACAGCATTATATAGAGCTCGTCATTCCAAAGAGATTGATGTGCAACATGACGTGATTCGGTGAAGGCGTCCCTGAAAAAATCTAAAAAAACTGAAAAAAAATGTTTTTCCCTCATAACTCCCTTATACGACGTCCTAGCGAGGTGAAAGTGTGAAAAAATGTTTTTGCCATAACTCCCCGAAATGAAGTGCGATCGTGCTCAAACAACGATCATACGCTTCTTCTAGACCAAACGAACAGTTTGACGTGCAACACGACGTGTTTTGTGCAGGCATGTCTGAAAACATGTTTTTTGGGCAAAACTCTCTCGAATGACGTTCGATCGTTCCGAAACAAACAGCATTAGATAGAGCTCGTCATTCCAAAGAGATTGATGTGCAACATGACGTGATTCGGTGAAGGCGTCCCTGAAAAAATCTAAAAAAACTGAAAAAAAATGTTTTTCCCTCATAACTCCCTTATACGACGTCCTAGCGAGGTGAAAGTGTGAAAAAATGTTTTTGCCATAACTCCCCGAAATGAAGTGCGATCGTGCTCAAACAACGATCATACGCTTCTTCTAGACCAAACGAACAGTTTGACGTGCAACACGACGTGTTTTGTGCAGGCATGTCTGAAAACATGTTTTTTGGGCAAAACTCTCTCGAATGACGTTCGATCGTTCCGAAACAAACAGCATTAGATAGAGCTCGTCATTCCAAAGAGATTGATGTGCAACATGACGTGATTCGGTGAAGGCGTCCCTGAAAAAATCTAAAAAAACTGAAAAAAAATGTTTTTCCCTCATAACTCCCTTATACGACGTCCTAGCGAGGTGAAAGTGTGAAAAAATGTTTTGCCATAACTCCCCGAAATGAAGTGCGATCGTGCTCAAACAACGATCATACGCTTCTTCTAGACCAAACGAACAGTTTGACGTGCAACACGACGTGTTTTGTGCAGGCATGTCTGAAACATGTTTTTTGGGCAAAACTCTCTCGAATGAGGTTCGATCGTTCCGAAACAAACAGCATTAGATAGAGCTCGTCATTCCAAAGAGATTGATGTGCAACATGACGTGATTCGGTGAAGGCGTCCCTGAAAAAAATCTAAAAAAACTGAAAAAAAATGTTTTTCCCTCATAACTCCCTTATACGACGTCCTAGCGAGGTGAAAGTGTGAAAAAATGTTTTTGCCATAACTCCCCGAAATGAAGTGCGATCGTGCTCAAACAACGATCATACGCTTCTTCTAGACCAAACGAACAGTTTGACGTGCAACACGACGTGTTTTGTGCAGGCATGTCTGAAAACATGTTTTTTGGGCAAAACTCTCTCGAATGACGTTCGATCGTTCCGAAACAAACAGCATTAGATAGAGCTCGTCATTCAAAGAGATTGATGTGCAACATGACGTGATTCGGTGAAGGCGTCCCTGAAAAAATCTAAAAAAACTGAAAAAAAATGTTTTTCCCTCATAACTCCCTTATACGACGTCCTAGCGAGGTGAAAGTGTGAAAAAATGTTTTTGCCATAACTCCCCGAAATGAAGTGCGATCGTGCTCAAACAACGATCATACGCTTCTTCTAGACCAAACGAACAGTTTGACGTGCAACACGACGTGTTTTGTGCAGGCATGTCTGAAAACATGTTTTTTGGGCAAAACTCTCTCGAATGACGTTCGATCGTTCCGAAACAAACAGCATTAGATAGAGCTCGTCATTCCAAAGAGATTGATGTGCAACATGACGTGATTCGGTGAAGGCGTCCCTGAAAAAATCTAAAAAAACTGAAAAAAAATGTTTTTCCCTCATAACTCCCTTATACGACGTCCTAGCGAGGTGACAGTGTGAAAAAATGTATTTGCCATAACTCCCCGAAATGAAGTGCGATCGTGCTCAAACAACGATCATACGCTTCTTCTAGACCAAACGAACAGTTTGACGTGCAACACGACGTGTTTTGTGCAGGCATGTCTGAAAACATGTTTTTTGGGCAAAACTCTCTCGAATGAGGTTCGATCGTTCCGAAACAAACAGCATTAGATAGAGCTCGTCATTCCAAAGAGATTGATGTGCAACATGACGTGATTCGGTGAAGGCGTCCCTGAAAAAATCTAAAAAAACTGAAAAAAATGTTTTTCCCTCATAACTCCCTTATACGACGTCCTAGCGAGGTGAAAGTGTGAAAAAATGTTTTTGCCATAACTCCCCGAAATGAAGTGCGATCGTGCTCAAACAACGATCATACGCTTCTTCTAGACCAAACGAACAGTTTGACGTGCAACACGACGTGTTTTGTGCAGGCATGTCTGAAAACATGTTTTTTGGGCAAAACTCTCTCGAATGACGTTCGATCGTTCCGAAACAAACAGCATTAGATAGAGCTCGTCATTCCAAAGAGATTGATGTGCAACATGACGTGATTCGGTGAAGGCGTCCCTGAAAAAATCTAAAAAAACTGAAAAAAAATGTTTTTCCCTCATAACTCCCTTATACGACGTCCTAGCGAGGTGAAAGTGTGAAAAAATGTTTTTGCCATAACTCCCCGAAATGAAGTGCGATCGTGCTCAAACAACGATCATACGCTTCTTCTAGACCAAACGAACAGTTTGACGTGCAACACGACGTGTTTTGTGCAGGCATGTCTGAAAACATGTTTTTTGGGCAAAACTCTCTCGAATGACGTTCGATCGTTCCGAAACAAACAGCATTAGATAGAGCTCGTCATTCCAAAGAGATTGATGTGCAACATGACGTGATTCGGTGAAGGCGTCCCTGAAAAAATCTAAAAAAACTGAAAAAAAATGTTTTTCCCTCATAACTCCCTTATACGACGTCCTAGCGAGGTGAAAGTGTGAAAAAATGTTTTTGCCATAACTCCCCGAAATGAAGTGCGATCGTGCTCAAACAACGATCATACGCTTCTTCTAGACCAAACGAACAGTTTGACGTGCAACACGACGTGTTTTGTGCAGGCATGTCTGAAAACATGTTTTTTGGGCAAAACTCTCTCGAATGACGTTCGATCGTTCCGAAACAAACAGCATTAGATAGAGCTCGTCATTCCAAAGAGATTGATGTGCAACATGACGTGATTCGGTGAAGGCGTCCCTGAAAAAATCTAAAAAAACTGAAAAAAAATGTTTTTCCCTCATAACTCCCTTATACGACGTCCTAGCGAGGTGAAAGTGTGAAAAAATGTTTTTGCCATAACTCCCCGAAATGAAGTGCGATCGTGCTCAAACAACGATCATACGCTTCTTCTAGACCAAACGAACAGTTTGACGTGCAACACGACGTGTTTTGTGCAGGCATGTCTGAAAACATGTTTTTTGGGCAAAACTCTCTCGAATGACGTTCGATCGTTCCGAAACAAACAGCATTAGATAGAGCTCGTCATTCCAAAGAGATTGATGTGCAACATGACGTGATTCGGTGAAGGCGTCCCTGAAAAAATCTAAAAAAACTGAAAAAAAATGTTTTTCCCTCATAACTCCCTTATACGACGTCCTAGCGAGGTGAAAGTGTGAAAAAATGTTTTTGCCATAACTCCCCGAAATGAAGTGCGATCGTGCTCAAACAACGATGCTACGCTTCTTCTAGACCAAACGAACAGTTTGACGTGCAACACGACGTGTTTTATTTTGACATGTCTGAAAACCATGTTTTTTAGGCAAAAACTCTCTCGAATGACGTTCGATCGTTCAGAAACAGCGTAGCATTAGATAGAGCTCGTCATTCCAAAGAGATTGATGTGCAACGCGGAAACGTGATTCGGTGAAGGAGTCCCTAGAAAAAATCTAAAAACTGAAAAAATACTTTCCCTCATAACCCTTATACGACGTCCTAGCAATTGAAAGTGTGAAAAAATGTTTTTGCCATAACTCCCCCGAAATGAAGAGTGCGATCATGCAAGCAACGATCATACGCTATTTTCTAGACCAAACGAACAGTTTGACGTGCAACACGACGTGTTTTGTGCAGGCATGTCTGAAAACATGTTTTTTGGGCAAAACTCTCTCGAATGACGTTCGATCGTTTCGAAGCAAACAGCATTAGATAGAGCTCGTCATTCCAAAGAGATTGATGTGCAACATGACGTGATTCGGTGAAGGCGTCCCTGAAAAAATCTAAAAAAACTGAAAAAAATGTTTTTCCTCCATAACTCCCTTATACGACGTCCTAACGAGGTGAAAGTGTGAAAAAATGTTTTTGCCATAACTCCCCGAAATGAAGTGCGATCGTGCTCAAACAACGTCATACGCTTCTTCTAGACCAAACGAACAGTTTGACGTGCAACACGACGTGTTTTGTGCAGGCATGTCTGAAAACATGTTTTTGGGCAAAACTTTCTCGAATGACGTTCGATCATTCCGAAACAAACAGCATTAGATAGAGCTCGTCATTCCAAAGAGATTGATGTGCAACATGACGTAATTCGGTGAAGGCGTCCCTGAAAAAATCTAAAAAAACTGATAAAAAATGTTTTTCCCTCATAACTCCACGCCGCCGGCGTCTGTGAGGTGAGATGTGAAAAATGTTTTATCATCCCCAGTGAGGTATGATCGTGCTCGCAGCAGATCTGCAGCATTCTGGTTCAAACAGAGCGGTTTATGACGTTGCATACGACGTATTTTTGTGAAAATATATCAAAGCCATGTTTTTGGGCGAAACTCTCTCGAATGACGTTCGATCGTTCCGAAACAAACAGCATTAGATAGATCTCGTCATTCCAAAGAGATTGATGTGCAACATGACGTAATTCGGTGAAGGCGTCCCTGAAGAAATCTAAAAAAACTGAAAAAAAATGTTTTTCCCTCATAACTCCCTTATACGACGTCCTAGCGAGGTGAAAGTGTGAAAAAATGTTTTTGCCATAACTCCCCGAAATGAAGTGCGATCGTGCTCAACAACGATCATACGCTTCTTCTAGACCAAACGAACAGTTTGACGCGCAACACGACGTGTTTTGTGCAGGCATGTCTGAAAACATGTTTTTTGGGCAAAACTCTCTCGAATGACGTTCGATCGTTCCGAAACAAACAGCATTGGATAGAGCTCGTCATTCCAAAGAGAGTGATGTGCAACATGACGTGATTCGGTGAAGGCGTCCCTGAAAAAATCTATATAAACTGAAAAAAAAATGTTTTTCCCTCATAACTCCCTTATACGACGTCCTAGCGAGGTGAAAGTGTGAAAAAATGTTTTTGCCATAACTCCCCGAATGAAGTGCGATCGTGCTCAAACAACGGTCATACGCTTCTTCTAGACCAAACGAACAGTTTGACGTGCAACACGACGTGTTTTGTGCAGGCATGTCTGAAAACATGTTTTTTGGGCAAAACTCTCTCGAATGACGTTCCAGCGTTCCGAAACAAACAGCATTAGATAGAGCTCGTCATTCCAAAGAGATTGATGTGCAACATGACGTCATTCGGTGAAGGCGTCCCTGATAAAAATCTAAAAAATCTGAAAAATCTTTTCCCTCATAACTCCCACATATACGACGTCCTAGCGAGGTGAAAGTGTGAAAAAATGTTTTATAACTCCCGAAATGAAGTGCGATCGTGCTCAAACAAAGATCGTACGCTTCTTCTTGTCCAAACGAACAGTTTGACGTGCAACACGACGTGTTGTGTGCAGGGATATCTGAGAACATGTTATTTTGGCATAACTCTCTCGAATGACGACCGATCGTCCTGAACCAAACAGCATTAGATAGAGCTCGTCATTCCAAAGAGATTGATGTGCAACATGACGTGATTCGGTGAAGGAGTCCCTGAAAAAATCTAAAAAAAAATCTAATCTTCCCTCATAACTCCCTTATACGACGTCCTAGCGAGGTGAAAGTGTGAAAAAATGTTTTTGCCATAACTCCCCGAAATGAAGTGCGATCGTGCTCAACTAACGATCATACGCTTCTTCTAGACCAAATGAACAGTTTGACGTGCAACACGACGCGTTTTGTGCAGGCATGTCTGAAAACATGTTTTTTGGGCAAAACTCTCTCGAATGACGTTCGATCGTTCCGAAGCAAACAGCATTAGATAGAGCTCGTCATTCCAAAGAGATTGATGTGCAACATGACGTGATTCGGTGAAGGCGTCCCTGAAAAATCTAAAAAAACTGAAAAAAATGTTTTCCCCTCATAACTCCCTTATACGACGTCTTCGCGAGGTGAAAGTGTGAAAAAATGTTTTTGCCATAACTCCCCGAAATGAAGTGCGATCGTGCTCAAACAACGATCATACGCTTCTTCTAGACCAAACGAACAGTTTGACGTGCACAACACGACGTGTTTTGTGCAGGCATGTCTGAAAACATGTTTTTTGGGCAAAACTCTCTCGAATGACGTTCGATCGTTCCGAAACAAACAGCATTAGATAGAGCTCGTCATTCCAAGAAGATTGATGTGCAACATGACGTGGTTCGGTGAAGGCGTCCCTGAAAAAATCTAAAAAACTGAAAAAAAAAAGTTTTTCCCTCATAACTCCCTTATACGACGTCTAGCGAGGTGAAAGTGTGAAAAATGTTTTCGCCATAGCTCCGAAATGAAGTGCGATCGTGCTCAAACAACGATCATACGCTTCTTCTGGGCCAAACGAACAGTTTGACGTGCAACGACGTGTTTGTGCAGGCATGTCTGAAAACATGTTTTAGACCAAAACTCTCTCGAATGACGTTCGATCGTTCCGAAACAAACAGCATTGGATAGAGCTCACTTCATTCCAAAGAGATTGATGTGCAGCATGACGTGATTCGATGAAGGCGTCCCTGAAAAAATCGAAAAAAAATTAAAAAAAATGTTTTTCCCTCATAACTCCCTTATACGACGTCCTAGCGAGGTGAAAGTGTGAAAAAATGTTTTGCCCATAACTCCCCGAAATGAAGTGCGATCGTGCTCAAACAACGATCATACGCTTCTTCTAGACCAAACGAACAGTTTGACGTGCAACACGACGTGTTTTGTGCAGGCATGTCTGAAAACATGTTTTTTGGGCAAAACTCTCTCGAATGACGTTCGATCATTCCGAAACAAACAGCATTAGATAGAGCTCGTCATTCCAAAGAGATTGATGTGCAACATGACGTGATTCGGTGAAGGCGTCCCTGAAAAAATCTAAAAAACTGAAAAAAAATGTTTTTCCCTCATAACTCCCTTATACGACGTCCTAGCGAGGTGAAAATGTGAAAAAATGTTTTTGCCATAACTCCCGAAATGAAGTGCGATCGTGCTCAAACAACGATCATACGCATCTTCTAGACCAAACGAACAGTTTGACGTGCAACACGACGTGTTTTGTGCAGGCATGTCTGAAAACATGTTTTTTGGGCAAAACTCTCTCGAATGAGGTTCGATCGTTCCGGAAACAAACAGCATTAGATAGAGCTCGTCATTCCAAAGAGATTGATGTGCAACATGACGTGATTCGGTGAAGGCGTCCCCGAGAAAATCTAAAAAAACTGAAAAAAATGTTTTTCCCTCATAACTCCCTTATACGACGTCCTAGCGAGGTGAAAGTGTGAAAAAAATGTTTTTGCCAAAACTCCCCGAAATGAGTGCGATCGTTCGAAACAAACAGCATTAGATGAAACAAACCTCAAAATTTCCAAAGAGATTGATGTGCAACATGACGTGATTCGGTGAAGGCGTCCCTGAAAAAATCTAAAAAAACGGAAAAAAAATGTTTTTCCCTCTTAACTCCCTTATACGACGTCCTAGCGAGGTGAGAGTGTGAAAAAATGTTTTTGCCATAACTCCCCGAAATGAAGTGCGATCGTGAACAAACAGCATTAGATAGAGCTCGTCATTCCAAAGAGATTGATGTGCAACATGACGTGATTCGGTGAAGGCGTCCCTGAAAAAATCTAAAAAACTTGAGAAAAAATGTTTTCCCTCATAACTCCCTTATACGACGTCCTAGCGAGGTGAGAGTGTGAAAAAAATGTTTTTGCCAAAACTCCCCGAAATGAAGTGCGATCGTTCCGAAACAAACATCATTAGATAGAGCTCGTCATTCCAAAGAGATTGATGTGCAACATGACGTGATTCGGTGAAGGCGTCCCTGAAAAAATCTAAAAAAACTGAAAAAAAATGTTTTTCCCTCCATAACTCCCTTATACGACGTCCTAGCGAGGTGAAAGTGTGAAAAAATGTTTTTGCCATTATTCCCCGAAATGAAGTGCGATCGTTCCGAAGCAAACAGCATTAGATAGAGCTCGTCATTCCAAAGAGATTGATGTGCAACATGACGTGATTCGGTGAAGGCATCCCTGAAAAAATCTAAAAAAAACTGGAAAAAATGTTTTTCCCTCATAACTCCCTTATACGACGTCCTAGCGAGGTGAAAGTGTGAAAAAATGTTTTTGCCATTACTCGCCGAAATGAAGTGCGATCGTGCTCAAACAACGATCATACGCTTCTTCTAGACCAAACGAACAGTTTGACGTGCAACACGACGTGTTTGGTGCAGGCATGTCTGAAAACATGTTTTTTGGGCAAAACTCTCTCGAATGACGTTCGATCATTCCGAAACAAACAGCATTAGATAGAGCTCGTCATTCCAAAGAGATTGATGTGCAACATGACGTGATTCGGTGAAGGCGTCCCTGAAAAAAATCTAAAAAAACTGAAAAAAAATGTTTTTCCCTCATAACTCCCTTATACGACGTCCTAGCGAGGTGAAAGTGTGAAAAAATGTTTTTGCCATAACTCCCCGAAATGAAGTGCGATCGTGCTCAAACAACGATCATACGCTTCTTCTAGACCAAACGAACAGTTTGACGTGCAACACGACGTGTTTTGTGCAGGCATGTCTGAAAACATGTTTTTTGGGCAAAACTCTCTCGAATGAGGTTCGATCATTCGAAACAAACAGCATTAGATAGAGCTCGTCATTCCAAAGAGATTGATATGCAACATGACGTGATTCACTGAAGGCGTCCCTGAAAAAAATTAAAAAAAACTGGAAAAAAATGTTTTTCCCTCATAACTCCCTTATAGGACGTCCTAGCGAGGTGAAAGTGTGAAAAAATGTTTTTGCCATAACTCGCCGAAATGAAGTGCGATCGTGCTCAAACAACGATCATACGCTTCTTCTAGACCAAACGAACAGTTTGACGTGCAACACGACGTGATTTGTGCAGGCATGTCTGAAAACATGTGTTTTGGGTAAAACTCTCTCGAATGAGGTTCGATCATTCCGAAACAAACAGCATTAGATAGAGCTCGTCATTCCTAAGAGATTGATGTGCAACATGACGTGATTCGGTGAAGGCGTCCCTGAAAAAATCTAAAAAAACTGAAAAAAAATGTTTTTCCCTCATAACTCCCTTATACGACGTCCTAGCGAGGTGAAAGTGTGAAAAAATGTTTTTGCCATAACTCCCCGAAATGAAGTGCGATCGTGCTCAAACAACGATCATACGCTTCTTCTAGACCAAACGAACAGTTTGACGTGCAACACGACGTGTTTTGTGCAGGCATGTCTGAAAACATGTTTTTTGGGCAAAACTCTCTCGAATGAGGTTCGATCGTTCCGAAACAAACAGCATTAGATAGAGCTCGTCATTCCAAAGAGATTGATGTGCAACATGACGTGATTCGCTGAAGGCGTCCCTGAAAAAAATTAAAAAAACTGGAAAAAAATGTTTTTCCCTCATAACTCCCTTATAGGACGTCCTAGCGAGGTGAAAGTGTGAAAAAATGTTTTTGCCATAACTCGTCGAAATGAAGTGCGATCGTGCTCAAACAACGATCATACGCTTCTTCTAGACCAAACGAACAGTTTGACGTGCAACACGACGTGTTTTGTGCAGGCATGTCTGAAAACATGTTTTTTGGGCAAAACTCTCTCGAATGACGTTCGATCGTTCCGAAACAAACAGCATTAGATAGAGCTCGTCATTCCAAAGAGATTGATGTGCAACATGACGTGATTCGTGAAGGCGTCCCTGAAAAAATCTAAAAAAACTGAAAAAAAATGTTTTTCCCTCATAACTCCCTTATACGACGTCCTAGCGAGTTGAAAGTGTGAAAAAATGTTTTTGCCATAACTCCCCGAAATGAAATGCGATCGTGCTCAAACAACGATCATACGCTTCTTCTAGACCAAACGAACAGTTTGGCGTGCAACACGACGTGATTTGTGCAGGCATGTCTGAAAACATGTGTTTTGGGTAAAACTCTCTCGAATGAGGTTCGATCATTCCGAAACAAACAGCATTAGATAGAGCTCGTCATTCCTAAGAGATTGATGTGCAACATGACGTGATTCGGTGAAGGCGTCCCTGAAAAAAATCTAAAAAAACTGAAAAAAAATGTTTTTCCCTCACAACTCCCTTATACGACGTCCTAGCGAGGTGAAAGTGTGAAAAAATTTTTATGCCATAACTCCCGAAATGAAGTGCGATCGTGCTCAAACAACGATCGTACGCTTCTTCTAGACCAAACGAACAGTTTGACGTGCAACACGACGTGTTTTGTGCAGGCATGTCTGAAAACATGTTTTTTGGGCAAAACTCTCTCGAATGACGTTCGATCGTTCCGAAACAAACAGCATTAGATAGAGCTCGTCATTGCAAAGAGATTGATGTGCAACATGACGTGATTCGGTGAAGGCGTCCCTGAAAAAATCTAAAAAAACTGAAAAAAAATGTTTTTCCCTCATAACTCCCTTATACGACGTCCTAGCGAGGTGAAAGTGTGAAAAAAATGTTTTTGCCAAAACCCCCAGAAATGAAGTGCGATCATTAGCAACAACGATCATACGCTATTTCCCTAGGTAGACCAACAAACTGGTGACGTGCTGCCCGGCATGTTTCGTACCCAAGAGGCATGTCACAAAGCTGCATCGTTTTTGAACTTCAAACTCTCGACGTTCGGTATTCAGAAACAAACAGCATTAGATAGAGCTCGTCATTCCAAAGAGATTGATGTGCAACATGACGTGATTCGGTGTAGGCGTCCCTGAAAAAAATCTAAAGAAACTGAAAAAAAATGTTTTTCCCTCATAACTCCCTTATACGACGTCCTAGCGAGGTTGAAAGTGTGAAAAAATGTTTTTGCCATAACTCCCCGAAATGAAGTGCGATCGTGCTCAAACAACGATCATACGCTTCTTCTAGACCAAACGAACAGTTTGACGTGCAACACGACGTGTTTTGTGCAGGCATGTCTGACAACATGTTTTTTGAGCAAAACTCGCTCGAATGACGTTCGATCGTTCCGAGATAAACAGCATTAGATGGAGCTCGTCATTCCAAAGAGATTGATTTGAAACATTACGTGATTCGCTGAAGGCGTCCCTGGAAAAAATCTAAAAAAACTGGAAAAAAATGTTTTTCCCTCATAACTCCCTTATACGACGTCCTAGCGAGGTGAAAGTGTGAAAAAATGTTTTTGCCATAACTCCCCGAAATGAAGTGCGATCGTGCTCAAACAACGATCATACGCTTCTTCTAGACCAAACGAACAGGTTGGCGTGCAACACGACGCGTTTTGTGCAGGCATGTCTGAAAACATGTTTTTTGGGCAAAACTCTCTCGAATGACGTTCGATCGTTCCGAAACAAACAGCATTAGATAGAGCTCGTCATTCAAAGAGATTGATGTGCAACATGACGTGATTCGGTGAAGGCGTCCCTGAAAAAAATTAAAAAAAACTGAAAAAAAATGTTTTTCCCTCATAACTCCCTTATACGACGTCCTAGCGAGGTGAAAGTGTGAAAAAATGTTTTTGCCATAACTCCCCGAAATAAAGTGCGATCGTGCTCAAACAACGATCATACGCTTCTTCTAGACCAAACGAACAGTTTGGCGTGCAACACGACGTGATTTGTGCAGGCATGTCTGAAAACATGTGTTTTGGGTAAAACTCTCTCGAATGAGGTTCGATCGATCCGAAACAAACAGCATTAGATAGAGCTCGTCATTCCAAAGAGATTGATGTGCAACATGACGTGATTCGGTGAAGGCGTCCCTGAAAAAATCTAAAAAATCTGAAAAAAAAGGTTTTTCCCTCATAACTCCCTTATACGACGTCCTAGCGAGGTGAAAGTGTGAAAAATGCTTTTGCCATAACTCCCCGAAATGAAGTGCGATCGTGCTCAAACAACGATCATACGCTTCTTCTAGACCAAACGAACAGTTTGACGTGCAACACGACGCGTTTTGTGCAGGCATGTCTGAAAACATGTTTTTTGGGCAAAACTCTCTCGAATGACGGTCGATCGTTCCGAAACAAACAGCATTAGATAGAGCTCGTCATTCTAAAGAGATTGATATGAACATGACGTGATTCGCTGGTATGCCTTGAAAAAAAATTAAAACTGGAAAAATGTTTTTCCCTCAGCTAGTTCTTCTTTATAGGATCCCGAA
>JAHFWJ010000355.1:0-30341 GCA_028555115.1 Himalopsyche japonica | reverse complement strand
ACTGGCCCCGTGCAGACCTCTTATATATTAAAACACCTACGTTGTGCAACGTATACACACCCTATTGAACGGCTGATAAAAAGTAAGGAATTCAAAAGCGCCAAACAGTGCTTCTCAACGGAGGGCGCATGACACACCAGGAGTAATGATCAATAATTTAAAAAAATTGTCCAATTTTTATTCTAACGTCAAAACATAACAAGAAATGTTCTGTTTCCATATCTATATAGTCAAACAATATTTAGTAGAATACAATTTTTGGTTTGAAAAAATAAACTGTACGGATATTACATGCCGTGGATACGTAATATTACTAAAATATTTACCGACCGAATTTTCATCTCATATATCATATTATAGAAACATCTTTCTTTTACTTTAACCTTTCCAGGAGTAACTAATTAATTTTAACCGTGCTGTGAGGAGTGAGTTTTTTTACATAAAACATTATACATAATATTTTTTTAATCAAATCATTTTAATAGAATGATAAATAGTTAAAAAAAAATACAACTCACATTTTTTGGGTTTTATAGTAATAATAAAACCAGTTGCATAATCTGGATCCCTGGGGATCACAAACCATTGGCACATAATACTTGAATATTGTATATTATCACAATAATTGTTGACATATACGACAAGTACGTCCATACTCCTGGAAAGGTTAATTAAAAACAAGAATCACACTAATTTGCATTGCAATTTCGTTCGTACCGCATATGGAACATAACGTATATATTTGTTAACAAATATCAAATGAAAAATATTTATTTTTTTATTTGAATGGGAATATATTTTTCAGGTCTTGGAGATTTTTGAGATCTTATAGTGGGGCACCATGACAAATAAGGTTTAGAAACACTGCTGCGAGCCAGCGATAAATATCATTAGACATTAGATCGGAGCTTATACACAATTTACGTTATCCAATAGCATACCTTCATTCGCAAGTATCTACATAAATGTACCATTTCCAATGGGCAGGTATAATCCAATATAGATTTGTTAAACATTACTACGAATTAACACGAACGGGGTGTTAATTAAGGTGTCAATTTTCGGAAACAGTCGCCTTTATGAGACACGAGACACGAGCCGTTGAGTCGTGACCCTTGGCATCTAGGTCACTATAAGTAGGTCAAAACCGGGTTAACGATTTTCAGCCCGATTTTTGAACAAGTCAATAGTGAATCATCGTAGGACAACAATTATTTCGTAACGTGTATTCAGGAAGGTCATTAGAACGCTTTAATTTGGAGAATGAAGCAGTGCCATTTGGACTTCTGGACTAAATAATGGACATACAAAGATAGTCCGAGATGGCGGATAAAATTCTCAGCAGATCTCATCCGACTTAATGAATTTACGTGCGAAACCCAAACTGTATATGTAGTTAACATGACACAGTAAACACAGCGCCCGGCAACCTATGTCGCGCATGCCACTAGCTGGCATGTGAAAGGATTTTTTTGACATGCCTTGAAATTGATATTTTAAAAAAATTCTCGGTACGTAAAAAAACTTTTTTTTAAGTTCTACTTAGTATGACTTGTCAGTATAAAATACTACTGTGAAAAAACATTCTCAATTATGAAATATATTATAAACACGAAACGAATCTTTTAAATGAAGAAAATTCGGAAATGTGTACATAATTAAAAGTTTCAAACAATGAACCAAATTTTGAGATAATATATGATATCGACTGAAGGTGCTTGACGGATTTTTATATATAAAATTTGAATTGTTAAAACTTTGTACAGTTCCACATGTTTTGTCTTTCGGAATCTTCAGGCATTCACACGGATGCAGCAGAACTGACGAAAAAAGAACAGTTAGGATTAATTAAAGGAAAACACATACCCTAAGCAAGAAAAACTAAATGACAGCTTGAATAAATTTCAGAAATTTTGATCTAATAATAATTAACACAATTGCCTGTGATAAGTTTCATTAACGTAAAAAAAAGTTAAAATTAAGGTTTGTGTTGCAAAAAAAATCGAGGATAGTTTATATAAACATATGCTTTATTTTTTTAAATAAACAAATATATATTTACATATTAATTGAAAGGAGCCTTACTAACATAATATACCATTTATTTATCATCGGTTTCACTTATAATTCTATATTTTTTACTTTTTTTTTCAAGATCTGTTGTGAGTTTTCATCATAGGAGGACTCTGAATTTTAAAAAAATCCTTAATTAACGATTGTCTACTTTTAGCGTTTATTCTTTACGCATTTCCTTAAGAGTTTCCAAAATACTTCGTAATTCCCTCTTAAATTGTGAACTCCTTTCCATTATAGGATCATTATCAATGAAAAAAAAAAAATTTAATCAACCAATTCCAATCCGACATTTATTGTTTTTAATATGAAACATGTAGCTACTTCGCTGCAACTGCTTTCCGAGTCATTATTTGAAGTGGATTCAGTCAACACTTCATTTTATTAATTTTTTTCCATTAAACCGCGTTATAAAAAGCGTGGTGTATAAAAATATGTCACAATTTATACACCCGTGTTATGTAAAACAGTGTTGTATAAAAATGTGCTATACGAGGCCTAGGTGTATTTTAATGGCACGTTTTGAATTATTTGTTTTGTGGCACGCCAATTCATTCGGGTTGCCTACCGCTGGTATAACAGGCTAAAAACCGTAATGTGCAGAATATTAAGAAATATAAAAGATTAATTAAAATTCATTGCAACAAAGCTTTGCAATTAACCTCTACCAAGCGTTATAGTTATGTAAAAGAATAAATTTCCGATTCTAATCTTCTCATAATTTGTGAAATATTGCACAACATAATAATCTGTAACGAAATCTATCTAAAACTTTGAACGTAATCCGATTATCTCGAGTCTTCGTCATTGTATGACCAGACTGGCAGACTACACGGGTATTGATTTGGAAGTCCAAGGTGGTTTTGGGTAGATTCGTGCAACGATTTCCACATTCACCCCCACACCACAGACAATTTCTCATTTTAGATGCCTACATTGTGTGATGTAATCTAAATATTTGCTTTTTACCTTCTACCTCATACGACAGTGGGTAAATATTGCACAATATGTAATTTTCCTGCCAAGATAAACAGCAAACTGTTTTTTTTATAGGAGCCCAAATTTAATATAGCAGGCCAACATTTAAGACTTCATAAGAAGTTGTTCTAAAGTTGCAGATCTCTGCGCGGCAACTAATTTCCATTCTCATAAATAAAAAACTAACTAATTAAAATCATTTATTTTATTTAATATTAAATTCACATTGATACAAAAGAACTGATAGTCAATGATGACCGAATTGGTCAGTTTTGTTGCATTCGTGTGATAGAATGCCTGAAGACGCAGAAAGGCTCGAAAACCCGGGTCGTTGGTGATAAAACTTATGGAACAGTAAGTACAAAGTTTCAATTGTTCAAATTTGATATTGAAATTCCACTTCCCTTTCATTAGTAAATGTAACTGCTATTTTTATATCTAAAAACAAAAAATTGATGCGAGCCCGAGACATTTCCATATGACACAGATGATTATAATGCAGCCACTGTACAATTCTAAGTGAAAGTCACTGCTCTAAAGAAATGTCTGTAAAAACTTTCTTACTTCACGGCACCAACGAATGGGATTTTTTCTATGGCACACCAAAAAAAATGTTCCTAAAAATTTAGTTTTTTATCTCATTATGAATAAAAGAAATCATAGTAATTTTTTTTTATTGATTCAATTGATATTTACTTGGCAGAACTTCATTATAACACGGTGGTAAAATAAATAATGATGTCTACAAAGTTAATAAGAAAGTTTGGTATATATTAACACTGCTGAATTATTTTTTGAAATATTCGGTGATGAAATTATCCTTTATGTGGCTCAGTTTCGAATTCTTCCCCAAGAAAATGTTGAGGACCGCAGGTTATTGCAACATTTATAGATTAATACGTCATACGCGATGTGTTTAGTTCCTTTACATAACTCGATTAAGCGTAATGACGAAAACGTGTTACACTTATTTTACAAATCCTGTAGATAATGGCCGATAAAAGCAGTCCACTTAGAGATACGGCATGTACATACAGGACTGATATCTCATTGAGAGATCCTGCGTAACGTGAATCGTGTCACTGTACCTACGCAATATAAAAAAAAAACACCACACATTAACGTGGCCATAAAAATCAATACGAACGCTATATTGGGCGCCACTGATGAGTCACGGCACCGCCAACTTACACGAGTACGGCGATCTAATTACGCAAGACATCGCAGGTCGGATATTCAAATGAACGATTTTTCCTCGAATTTTCACTCACGTGGGCTCACTCAGAGTTGTGGTAAATTTTTCGAAAATATTTTGTGCACAAATAAAGAAAAACTTATCAATTTCGAATTCGTACTGAATACGCATTATATAGGGATTGCAATTTACCGTAAAATTAAAATAGCCGGTAAACGGTAAATAACTTCACCTCTTACGTAAATGAAAAAAAAGACGTGGATTATATCATTAAAGTATAACTGTACTTGGATACTTTCACTAAAAATGGTATCCTGGATTGAATCATAAATAATTTAAAATACATTTCAGGTGAATAGTAATGTCATAAAATGTAGTTTAATTATGTTTCAGGTGAATATATGTATGTTTTAAATGTACTTCCTTAAGTAAATTAGATAATTTATTATTTGCCAAACAAATATCGATTAATTTAAATTACGACTATGTAATATTTGGTTTACCTGCCTCTAAGAAGTTCATACGCTAAACTATTAGCTTATCGATTAACTTATTGATGTAGTATATGTATATTTTATACATGTATGCATTATTTGTATATATTAATATAAATTTATTTATAGGATTATAGAGTTGATTAATAAATGAGTTGAAAAAAAATTTCTCACTCCCTCATGCATATATCATAATAAAAATTCGTTGTAATATGCCTGTATCTGGCATTAATTCGCGATGTAATTACCGCTGGTGCATTTTGTGCCATTTACCGGTTAATCGGTAAACCGTTTAACCGGTAATGCAATCCCTAGCATTATATTATATAATACTTAATAAAGGAATATATCGTTTTCATCCGAAATTTATAACGGCAATCGAGTATTGTCGATAAAGCTGGCTCGAACTTTTTCGTTGAATAATAAATAAAATATTCAAAGCAATAGGGTGGCTGTAAAAAAATACTAAAGGTAAAAATCGACATTTATTTATTTATACAATAAAACGGAATATTTTTGAAATCAAGTATATAATATAATAAAACGGTTCTATTTCGCATGATATTTTTGTATTGAATTAAACTAGTTGCCCATTTAATAAATAACAAGGCAATTTTGATCGCCCGAAATTTATATAGCGATGCACTGATTGGGAACCTTTGTGTTAGAAATACTTTCTGTGAAACATATAATAAAGGGTCCGCCATCTAAAGTTTTTTTTTTCAACTAGTGCTTATTTCGTGAATGGTAACACTTAGCTCATGTCTGATTTGACAGATAATTAGTTTTATCCTTCCGCTAAACGAATATGGTTGTGTATACGCTTGAACAACGCTGGGAAATATTGCGACATTACTTTGAAAATCATGGTAATGTTGCAGAATGTGTGCGAAAATTGCGTACGGATTTTGGAAGAAGAGAAGCACCGTCAGCTCCGTATGTTCGTTATCTTGTGAAAAAAGTGAAAGAAACTGGCATCCTCATCGATAAACCAAAGCGTGAAAAGCCAAAAACAGTGCGTACACCCGAGAATATTGATGCTGTGGCAGAAAGTGTGCGCGAAGCGCCATCAACATCAATTCACCGTCGTTCTCAACAATTGAACATTTCGGAGACATCATTGAGACGAATTTTGCATAAAGACCTTGGTATGACGCCATACAAAGTCCAATTGGTTCAGGAGTTGAAGCCAACTGACCATCCAATGCGTTTTCGCTTCGCTGAGTGGGCCTGCGATCGACTTACAGAAGATGCCGATTTTGCCAAAAAAATCATCTTTTCGGATGAAGCTCATTTTGATCTTGGCGGGTATGTAAACAAGCAAATTTGTCGCATTTGGGGCACAGAAAACTCGCTCGCATACATTGAAAAGCCGGTACACCCAAAACGAGTAACTGTTTGGTGCGGATTTTGGTCCAGAGGCATAATTGGGCCATTTTTCTTCGAAAATGAGCAAGGAGTGGCCGTTACAGTCAATGGCGATCGTTATCGGACCATGCTGAACGAATTTTTGTTCACAAAAATTGAAGAGGAGGATATTGGCAACATTTGGTTTCAACAGGACGGCGCTACGTGCCACACAGCCGAAGCTACACTCGATGTTTTGCGCCCTGTTTTTGAAGATCGCATTATCAGCCGCAGAGCTGATGTCGTTTGGCCACCTCGGAGCTGCGATTTGACATCGTTGGACTATTATTTGTGGGGTGCCCTCAAAGATAAGTGTTACGCCGACAAGCCAGAGACAATTGACGCTTTAAAGGACAATATTCGTGAAGCCATTGGTGAAATACAGCTGCACACAATCGATAATGTGCTTAAAAATTGGACCGATCGTGTAGGCTACTGCATGGCCAGCCGAGGCAGCCATTTGAATGAAGTTATTTTCCATTATTAACCGGAAGGATTGTACTTTCAAATAAAAAAAGAAATTTGAGAAAATATTAGTAGTTTTTGTTTTTATAGCATTTTCAAAAAAAAAAGTTATTTGGCGGACCTTATATAAAATATTTGGTGGAAAAAAAGATAGTTATTTTTTCGCGGAATAATATGTTATAAGTAGATAAATATTATACACAATATAAAACGTAAATTTATAAGAAACAATATGTACATTAAGTAAACAATGCAGTAATAATGGGTTTTAATAAATTCGTCGGTGTTGCATATTACGATTTTTTTATAAACATTGAATTTTGATGTGCCGCGAATTTTTTGAAAAAACCGTTGGTGTGCCGTGAATGCCAAAAGGTTGCGGAACACTGCTATAGTGAACTACATAAAACCAAGTTTTAGAGGAATTTACTTTCGAATATTCATAGAAAAAATAAGCACACATAATGCTGTTTCACTGCAAAATAATCCTATAAAACAGCGGTAAAGTCTAAGTGAACGGAGGTGGGTAGAACGGTAGTAACCCTAAGAAACTGTATGTATACTAAATTTGTTACAGTTTCATCATAATGTAAACATAGTTAACCCTTTTAGTCTCGGTTGACTAACTTGACGGCGCGCCTAGCCAGTGCTGAAAACACCCAAAAAAGCGATATGTCGCTTAAACGTCGTTGTTTTCCATAGAGTGCATCAAAGTTTGCATAGATAGATTAACCTCTGAAGGTAAGGGGTATAGTATCATCAAGTTTTACGATTAAAATTGGTTGTAAAATTATTATTTTACGTATCTAATATGTAATTTAATAATTATTTCGCGGAATTTCATAGTATGATCCTATTTTATCCAATTAATTCTCATATAATATACAATTATCAAACAATCTCTTACATATATTTATTATACAATATTATTGATTGCCTAATTACATTAATAACTTATTATAATTAATGATGATTACTGCCAATAAAAAAAATCGTATTTAATTACATTCAGATGTTATTAATAAAACTAGTCACATCATAAATAATTTATTATATTTTCATTGTCATTTTTAGCAGTGGTTCATTCAGAGGAATACATAAATCTATTTTATAATTTTAGGATTGTCAATTTCACAATCCCGATCTTTCAGGAAACGTCACTAAGGGTTATTTAATGTCATTAATTGAATATTTAAAATTACAGTTTCCGCAGGAATGAGTGAGTATTTGACAGTGAAATGTTTTTTTCAGCAAGTCGTTATTTTTGGCATACTTTACGAAAAATATATTTTTTTTCCCTATACGTAAAGAAAGTTTGCTTTTTATGTAATTATATAATATATTTTAATCAAATAATGCAAATATGTCTTTCTAGTACTCAATTAACAACGGCTATGATATTATACTTAAAATTTTGGTTTAATATTTAGGTAGTATGTTTTAAGTTATTTGATGCTAGGTTCTTAATTACGAACACATAAAAAACATATATATATATGTTCAAATATGAATTGTTGGAACTTTGTACGATTCCATGTTTTAAATAATACATGTAAATATTTGCAATCAAAAAAAGTTTCAACGATTCAAAATTGATATTGAAATTCCATCAAGCACCTTCCGCCGTTATCATATATATTTCTCCGGGAAAAGTTTCGTTTATTGAGAGCATTATAAAACTCATTTATAATATTTAAAAATAAATAAAAATACATTTTAGTACTATTTCCACTGTTTTTTTAATGATCAGGAGCGGTTTCAATCATCGCGAGCATTATCAACTGATATTATTCAAAATATCATACCTTCAATAAGTAACAGATATCGCCACAAAAGTCATATAGATATCTTGATTATCGTATATATTGTGGAAACAGTAATAAACATATGTTATTATGTTAAATATCATGCCTTTCCACCGAGATGTTACAGTTAACACATCAAAAATGACAAATGAGGCTTTCGTGCCTGAAAAGGTCATTGATCCTCTCACTGGCCGACTGGACAAAGGTGGGTTAATGTGACTTTAATTATTTTAAACAGACCATTCGTACAGGCACGAATGTTCATAAAATAAAGTAGTTACTTGATGGGGCAAATAAGTGCCCAATATACAGTGACAATTTGTTGTACGTTAATGTTACCGGAAACCGGAAATGTACCCCCAATGTTTAATATCAAACATAGACGGTGATACGCCTACAGGCGAAACAAGCACCGGTCGATACTGTGTAGTTTTCCGTTATACACCACGTATTGTATATGCCGGTGTGCACGAATAGCCCCTCTACGCCAGTCTACGCTACGACTCGACACCAAGGGGACTGTTTGGCATATCAGTACTGGGGTTAAATCCACAGATACTAAAGGCAACCTATTTCTCACGGTATATGTAAACCTATATAGATAACTTAACCATTCGACGTTTAAAAAAACCGCGTTTTAATTATCGTCGATAAAATAAGAAAATTCATTGATTGAATTGGCATTTACATGTTAAAACTCCGTTATATCACGGTGAAGAAATAGCAATGTATTTTAGTTCTACATTTTTTTTATATATAAGATATAGCTGATAGCTATTTCGGCTCACGAAATCGTCAGAACTATGCTTAAACGAACATTTGCTTATCTATATATAGCTGTGTGGAAAAGGTACATAATACATCTTCTCTCCTGTTTTAACGACCTAGCTTATTTCCTGCTAGCAATAAAACTAAAAAAAAAAAATATATATGAAACTAAAAAAGCGGCTATATCAATAAGCTTACATATTGCACGGAAATGGTTTATTACGGAACAGCCCGTTGCAATGGTCTGAGGAGTGGCGACAGACATATATTAGTTTCCGAGTCCGACTAAAAAAAGTTTAATCTTCACTTTTAAAGTGATAACTGTCACTTCTTGATGGAAAGGCATGATATTTTAAATAATAAAAACACATTTTTTAGTACTTATTTCCACAATATATTTTTTGGTCAGGAACGGTCTCGCTCATCGCGAGCGTCATCGTCGTCAGTTGATAATGCTCGCGATATTATTTAAAAAAAAAATATTCTCGTCAAGTTTTTTCTACCTTTCCTACTTATTCGAAGGTGTTTGATGGAATTTCAAAATCAAATTTAATTTGTTGAAACTTTGTACGATTACCAATCTTTTGTCACTCACAATCAGTTGCATGTTGCATCCGTGTGATAGATGCATGAAGATGTCGAAAGGTGAAACGCGGGTTGTGGGTAACAAAACATATGGAAATTCGACAAATTTAATTTGTTTCAATTCTATAATCTGTCAATCTTAAAACGGATATATCCAATAAAAATATTCGTAGCTGCAACAGACAGTATAAAATATTGTAGTACCAAAATATCGACGTTTTCCATTTTCAAAAAACAAAGAAATGTTAATATCCTGGTGTTGCAATCCCGAGGAAGAATAATTCCAATATTATTTTGTCGATACGGATCTGATAATTTATACGCTGGCCTTCAATATACACCGGCTCTAATAAATTTCGTTAATATTGTTATAAATTTTCTTGTCAATTTTTTGGCTAAGCGCCAGAGCGCCAGGTTCAGAATAACACTGCTTGTAAAATATTCAGCAAAACTTCAGTGAAAGCTTTGACCCAAATTCAATAACACACTATCGGATATTACAAGTTTCGGCGCAAGTATGTTTGCTAATAAGTTGTCGTGTTATTTATACGAACGGCAGGTCCGAGGCGCAATGATAGACACCGTTGGCTTCCGTGACAGATCTCAATGGTGCGAATTTATAAATAATAAATATAATTTCATTCGATTATTCTCCTCCAAAATGTGAGTATTGGTAATCTAAAAAAAATCCTTGACAACTCTTTCCTCTACACTCTTTGAGAAAATATAAATTAAGCTACTAACTACAAGGCAGCAAAAGTCTGGTCATATATTTTCTCAAACATAAAAAAATATTTGTTGATTTATACACTAAGTGTAAAGACAATTTACTATCGACTTTAAATTGGCTAATTTAATGTTGGCCGTTCTTTCTCAAAGAGACCAAATGCCTCATATTAGGAGTGGAAATATCGTGTATAAAAAAATATTTGTTGATTTATACACAAATGTAAAGACAATTTACTTTTGACTTTAAATTGGCTAATTTAATGTTGGCCATTCGCTGTGAAAGAAAGTTCGCAACAAAAGAAATTTAAGGCTTTTTAAAATGAGAGTTAACGATGTAGGGAAAAATTTAAAAGTATATGGAAAATATTTCGTTGAGTAATTAATACATTCAGATTCATTAAAAGACATTGATAAAATATTAAATATCTCAAATTAATCATAATCACCTATTTTTAACTGGAATCAAATTAACAGTGACTTAAAAAAATACCGGACCGTGTTCGGGTGACAGTGTCCCTGCCGGATCGGCTCTAAATCAGCCGAGCTCGAACATGGTTAATTAATCAAAATGATGTTTCTTAGTTCTTGAACCCATGGTTTTGTATACATGGTACCTTTAACTCAAATATTTTGTATAAATAGACTTGTTTGTAAATTGTATTCTATCAGTTGATAATGCTCGCGATGAGCGAACCCGGTCCTGTCAAAAAATATTGCATATAGTGGAAATGAGCTACAAAATGAGTTTTTATTATTTTAAAAAAATGTAAACATGCTGTTCTTTTAATTTTTTATCAGACATAAATTGTATTGAATAGAATGCAACTATTCAGCAAATTTAATTGCAGTTAAGAAATATTATAAATATGAAACATAACAGTCGATTACTGATATGATGAAAAAGCCGTCATTACATCCAATACGTTTTAATAGGCGCAAAATTAAAATGTAGCAAGACTATTCATAAAATAATTTCGGTATTTGATTGTTAATAGTACAGATTTCCCGTGTTCAAATGTTTAATATCTATTGTATTTTGTAAATAAAATCCCTGATGCACAATTTAATTTCTTGGGTTCATCGGCAGTAATTTACGCGCAGAAAAAAAGTAGTGATACCTTCTTCACTATTTTTACATTTACTATGAAAGATATTTACCAAATGTAATAATGGATTCATAACGGGAAAGAGTTTAAAACACAAAGGTGGTCCAGCCGTTTGTTGGGATACAAGAGGATAAATAAGATTGAAAAGAGACCAAAATATAATTCCGGTTTTTTTTACAAAAGGGATTTATTTCTCTGCAAGAGTTCTGTCGCAATACACGTTACTGTTTTAATCTCTCATTATTTTGTGGAAAGTCATTATTTAAGAATATGAGCTTGTTATTGTATAATATACATATCACGATTGGTTTCGCTCATCGCGAGCATTATTAACTGATAAAATACAAATTAAAGAAGGCTATTGTTTTTGTTTAGAAATTATTTTCATCGATTATTTTTTGAACCATTCGTTTTTTACACAGGTAATTAATTATTGAATCTAAGCATGTTTTAAAAGAATTTTGTTGATCTGTAAATAATAAAATTGTGGAAATATAACTCGACATTGAATTAATTTCTTTAATTACTTCAGTGATATTTATTCATGTTGTATTGTACTAATATACTATTTGGTCGATCGCTTGTACACGTGCGGTTACCGATTACTTAGTTGGAATGGAACGTTTTTTTTTACTGATCACCAACATTCAGTACTTGTATAGAGTTTTTTTATTATCATTTTACAACAAAAATAATATATTTAACACGGTGAAAAAATAACAATGTATTTTAGTTCTACAAAATCTACAAATATTACGTGTTATAATGGAGTTCTACCAAGTAAATGCCAATTCAATCAATAATATATTTACATGCAGCCATACGATATAACATAGATACATTGTTTAGAAAAAATAAAAATAAACAGGAAGCTTAGAGCCATATTCACAGTTTCTAGAGTTGAATATACGAATGTAAGTCTTTTAGCTAAAAACAAAATTTGGGATCAAGAAAACCCTAAAATTATACGAAATATTTTTTTTAATGATAAATCTGTACATTTCAATTGTTTATTCAACTCCCGACTTAACCGCATTGTTATTTACGATTATTGAAATAAGCACGTGTTAGATTTTTAATTGAAACAACTACCTTTTATGTCACTTTAAAAAATTTATTAATTTAATAAAACATGCATATAAACTGCCATATAATATTAAAATAAAATCCACAAATTTCTTATTATTTAAATTACAGCAAAAATTAAATTTAAGTATGCAGAGTAAACAAAAGAAAAGAGTGGAATATAATTCCAGCAAAACATGCAACAATATTAATGGAAAACTCACCAAATAGAATCTAACAGGATTCACGGTTAAACGGAAAATATAACACAAAAATAGCACAATTCCTTGGAAAATAAGCCGGATATTGTTTATTGAAACAATCACTCAATTATCACTTCATAAAACACGTAAAATGTGAGATTCACTGAAGACTGAATCAATATACAGAAAATCGACCACGAAAACGAGGGAGAAAAAATAAAAATGCCGTTTTATCCCCAAACGTGAAACGAACTTCCACTTTGTGGATTATTAGGTTCTTATTGGCATTGGTTGCGTCCATATAATAATGTAAACACTTGTATTAGTTTACTGATAATGTGTGTTTATTTTTTTCAGTTAAAATATCATAATTATTATATTTCGTGATTTTTTGCAGCGGTAGAATGTGGACAGACGGTCAATCAACGGCTGGTAGAGATCGCAACTGAACAGAACGGAATGTTGCCACACCGTATATTATTCAGAATCAATTTTCCCGCTAGTATGTTAATTCGCCACCCAATTTTATTATATTTTCCGCGAATTCAATAAAAATACACAAATATTTGTCTTGTGTGATTATAAACTATTGTTTCAATTTTAATATTAGAATAAAACTCTGATTGTTTTCGTTTAATTATATAAGTAACGGATAGTCAATGCGGAATAGGCCATACAGTTCTGACGATAGCGAGAGCCGAAATAGCTATCAACTATATTTGTTAAAAATAATTTTGTAGAACTAAAATACATTGCTATTTTTTTCACCGTGTCATACATGCCGTGTTATCCTATAATAAGTAGGTCTTGCTAAATATTAAAAAATATGAGTTCTTAAGAGAAATAATTTTTTTCTTTTGGTGGTTTTTTTTTTTTGTATTCAATATTTTTAGACAGTCCGCCAGGTACTAATAAACATCAAAATATTTAATGAAAATATAAATTTTTAGTTTACACATATTTAAATATATTTTGTTTTGTTCTCTAGTGCAATTGAGATTTTATTGAAATCATTTTTTGATTCTTTTGGTTCGGCTTGTCGTAAAGATGGAATGTTGTATTTATTAGGCAATATATATTAACGCACACAAAAAATATTGCAACTTTCAAATACACCTTTGATAACTTTTATTTATCTTGTGACAATAAATTTTCCGTAGGCTTTCCTTAGGGCAGAGATCACACATAATTATTTAACTTACTTTCGAAAACTATAAATATATTATTACATACACATTTCATTAAGCCGTTTTTGTTCGATTTTTTCTATCCAAATTTATAATAATTTCAACGTATCGTAAGTGTATATGATTACGACATTTCTTTTTCTTGTATTCGTAATGGGTTGGACCCTCACACTATTATATTATTTATTCTGATGCAATCTAAACTTTTATTGCGTCATGCATAATGAAGTGGGTGTAAAAATACTAAATGTTTCAGTACTGGAACACTGGGCATAAGTGGGTAAAAGCATTTCATTTTTCATTTTTTAAGTTAAGAATATTCTGTACATCAATTCAAATCAATTTTATTCGAGTATTTTATGTGCTATTGTTCATAGATCAAAACAAAATTTAAAAGTTCAGATGACAATTGATTTTTCTGTAGGAATTCCTCCGTTTTCTTTTATAAAGCATTTCCCCTATCTGTTACACAATTGTGTATGATCTAGCAACACTGGTGATTCGAAACGACGTCGGGGAGCGTGGACGCGACGCGCGCACAAATACCCCGCCATATTGGAAGGCGCGCGACTAGACATGGGCTCGGAAACAATTTTTACTACTCTCTCAAATGAGTACGAAATATCGATCATAATGAAATATCATTGTTTATTACATAATATTAAGATGACAATGAAACCACTTAATAACAGTATTCTAATAACGAGTCAAAGAATAAACACCTCTAAGTACACTCTCCTGAAGTATTTGTCCAAATTGAAAAAACAGTTTTTTCTTATAATAGATTAATCTTAACACGGTGAAAAAATAGCAATGTATTTTAGTTAAACAATTTTTTTAGATATAGTTGAAAGCTATTTCGGCACACACCATCGTCAGAACTACACTTTTTCTGTACTTTCTTCTTCTTTTCTCCCTCTCTCTTCTGTTCTCTCCTCTTCTTCTGTTTCTATACAGACAAACATTTGCTTATCTATATAAAACTGTAGAAATATATTAGAAAACCATGCCCATCCAATAAGCCATGTTCGTGCAATATGTAAGCATATTGATATAGCCGCCTTTTTAGTTTCAATTGCAATTTAAAAAAAATTGTAGTTTTTATTGCTACCAAAAAATAAGCAAGGTCGTTAAAACAGTAGAGAAGATGTAATGTGTACCTTTTCTACACCAAATAAATTTACGATTCTACTTAGTAAATGCCAATTCAATCAATAGATTAATCTTAATACAATAAATACAAGTTTTAATCAAAATATTGTATTTAATTAAAAAAAAAAAAAAAGCATTTTGTAGTTTTGCTCATGTAATACTTAAACCCCAATAGTTTCTATTATTGTATAAACGCGCTCGTGAATAAAAATGTAAGTATACTAAAAGTTTTGGGCTTGTTATTCAAATCGAATTATATTAATAAAATGTTATTTTCTATCTTTAAACCATCCAGATTTTTTTTATACAAAAATCATGAAATCAGATTTTCTAACTAATAAATACATTTTGTTAATATTTTTTGAAATTCATAACTACAGATATTCGTAAGCTGTATAACTGATTAAAATTCAGAACATTATCTGTTGCAGCTATTCTTATATTGATTAAATTATTTTTTTTAAACATATTAAAAGTTTATTTGATTTAATTACATTTAGTTACTTGTAACGAGTAGGTACTTTCACTCGGCAGAATTTTTGTCCATCAAGTTTTGTTGAAAGCTTCGAATGAATGACGTAAGCTCTTGGAAATGCACTTGGATGGGAATGTTTTTGTTAAACGAAGTTATTATTTTCTTTTGATTTACACAATCAAATTGTTAAACAACTCACAAAAATAACCAATAATCAATAGTAGAGTTCAAGCAGGCTGTGAGTTTGTGTTTATACCAATGATGATTATATAAGTTGAGGCTTGAAAGATATATGAAGTGTTACGTAAGAATAGATGAAATATGTACTATTTTTCATCTAATATCTTGCTTACAACCTGGTGTGAGAATTTAGAATATATATAAATTTTTAATCAACGACAACCATAATAATTATGAAGATTAATATTAAAAAGAATATAAATTTCCTATCAACGCTTCGATCGAAGCTTTTGTTCTGAATGGATGACGTAAACCAATGACCAAACGGGATGGGCAAAGGGTTGATTAGTTACACGCCATTATTTATAAAAGTGTAAATACGTTATCATTACAGAAAGTTATTTAGGATTATTTAAACAACTAAATATTTATTGATTGAATTGGCATTCACTTGGTAGACTCTATTATAACACAGTGAAAAAAATAGCAATGTATTTTAGTTCTACAATTTATTTTTAAGATATAGTTGATAGCTATTTCGGCTCACGCCATCGTCAGAACTATGCTTAAACGAATATTGGCTTATCTATATACACCCAGTCCTTTTTTTACGCGAATTCGATTAAACGCGATTTTTTTGGACGGCACCGTTACATTTTTTTACGCATTCACTCGTTTTTACGCGAATTTTTCCCCAAAGTTGTTTAAAAGAATAAATTTATATATGATGCTGGGCATGTACGTTTAAAGTATTTTTAAAACTAAATTTTGTAAAGCATTCCACTTTTTTAAATACACATACAATTGCCAAATGCGAATTTATGTTTTAGGGTGTGTAAAGAAATATAATGCAATTGCGTAAAATCATTGGATGGACACACATGCCATTCATACAAAATTCAATACTTTCGTTCAAAAAATCGCAAACGATTACATTTCGAAACCGAGTGACAGCAGGGAATAATTCATATATAAGTGAAAAAAAATATTTTTTTATAGTCTCATTATATTTTTATAAGCAATAAAGACATGAAAATATATATTTTTATTGCACCAATTTTAAAGAGAAAATTTTGGTTTTTCAAACGTTTTTGGTACTTTTTCACGTGATATTTAAATTTTTGGAACCAAATTATCAAATTATATGAAAGTTGTGATTTTTTACGCGATTTTTTTTACGCGCAGTTTTCTGGAACCAATGTATCGCGTAAAAAAAGGACTGGGTGTATATAGCTGTGTAGAAAAGGTACACAATACATCTTTTCTCCTGTTTTAACGACCTAGTTTGTTTCTTGCTCGCATTAAAACTAAAAATATTTGACATATCAATGTGTGAATTCGATGGCTATTGAGTCGTTAAATGAAAAACACGACTCCGTCTAAAAAAAGGGTATATTTTTTTTTCTTTATTTCCTATTTATGTATATTCAAGTAAAGATCAACCAATCAATCTGGCAAATTGTTAATTAAGATATTTTTATGGTCTTCTAAAAGTATTTAGAGTCGCTCGTTTTTTACGACTCCACGGCTTTACAGCCCTGGGCAATTCTATTTATTGTAATAATATATAAATACAGTGGAACCTCGATCAACCGTTCTCGCATAATACGTTTTCCCGGATGGAACACTTATTTTTTATAGTCCCGTCAAACTCCCATAAGAACAATGTTAAATAATCCCGCATTGATCGTTTCCCGATTCCCCGATTTCCTCGATAAGCCGTCTAAATATTTTGGTCCCGTCACAAATATTATCCCGATTGACCGCTTTTATTGCATATTTCTCCGTATCTCGGCAACCAAGTTTGACACAACCGAGTGCAGGTGTTATGTCTAGACACGTTGGAATCCGCTGTACATGTTAGACGTAACGCATTGGACGCATGTGCTATTTTTTGGGTTGAAATCCACCACACGCGTATTATTTATGATGAAAATGTAGAGCTGTTTAAAATTCATGGTAATAATGATTCCTGTACAAACTTTTAGTCACAATTTTAGTAACAGGTCTTTGTTCCGATTAAAGTACCAAATAACAAAGAAGCAAACTAACATAAAGGACTTTTTTAAAAAATTAATTTTATATCCAGTATGTACAAGTAACTAATAATATTTTTTTAAATATTTTTTACGATTTTACTTGTTAATTATTAATTGAAGCTTTCCCGCATTCACCGTTTCACGCATTTACCATTATTTTTTCAGGGTCCCTTGGAAAACGTAAAATCGAGGTTTCACTGTATATATTTTTATCTTCAATTGGAAACAAATGGAGCTCAAATTGAATTACGCGGTGTACAATCAGGAATGAATGATTGTACGCCTGAAGCTCAACTCGATACACCTCTTTGATAAATCGGTAATATCTACAAGGATGAGCTTTGTTGAGCTTAATTCTATTCGCTTACTTTAATTGGTTTTGCGATAGCATACGAAAAATAATCCCGTGGATCGTTGAGCTCGACTCCGTAAGCGCTACTAATATAAATTGATTTTAACATTCTTGCCATTCACCTCGTTCCTGAAACGAAGCACTGGGGGATATTCATACATGATGTCACGCTCTTTTCAACAAAAGTATGACGATTTGACGAGAAGGGAAGATCGGGTGGTAGGAAGTATATGTTTTCATGATAGCAACATTTCAGAACAACATTGATTATCGTGCCTGAAAAAACATGTCATACTGTTGGAGGTAGGGTAAGTTTTCGAAAGTGTGATGTCATTAAAATACGAACAATTTTTAAACATAAAGATAAAACGATAGTAAGGGGTTGTAAGAAATGTCTTAAATCGTGTAATGCCATTATTGGTGGCCTCTGCGAGTAGAATTAAATGAACTATAATCAAATTTGAATTGTTACAATTTTGTACGTTTCCACATGTTTTGTCACTAACGACCCGGGTTTCGCCTTTCGGCATCTTCAGGCATTCTATCACACGGATGCAACAGAACTAACGTAAAATAAACAGTCAAAATATACATTAAAGTTATTAATTACAGGAAAACATTTACTCCTAGGCAAGCTGTAAATTACAGCTAAGACAAATTTAACAATATCAATCTAATAATACATAATTAACTCAATTGCCTGTGATAATTGTCATTAACGATCATGCGGAAACGTACAAAACTTGATATTGAAATTCCATCAAGCACCTTCAGTCGATATCATAAATTAAATTATAATCGATTGAATTTAAACTGTTTAAATTTATACAGACATCTTCAGGCATTCTATTATACTGATAAATACTGATGACTATAATTATATTGTACCCGTATGATAGAAGACATGACGATACCGAAAAGCGAAACTCGGTTCGTGATGGACAAAAGATGTAAAAACGTAAAGTTTAAACATGATATATAAAATATTAATTAATCGTTCAAACCAACTCATTGAAATTTGCTGGCAATATGCAACTTCACACAGTGAAAAAATAGCAATGTATTTTAGTTCTACAATTTTTTTTACAAGATATAACGATTTTTTTTTAATTTGTAGTTTTATTGCTAGCAGGAATTAAGCTAGGTCGTTAAAACAGGAGAGAAGTTGTATCGTGTACCTTTTCTACACAGCTATATATAGATAAGCAAATGTTCGCATAGTTCTGACGATGGCGTGAGCCGAAATAGCTATCAACTATATCTCATAAAAAAATTGTTGAACTAAAATACATTGCTATTTTTTTAGTGTGTGATCAGGAGTTCTACCAAGTAAATCCCAATTCAATCAATAAAATGCAACTTCTTCAGCTCTTCGCAGGGGTTTAATTATGAATAATGATTTTATATTCGTTCTGACCTTAAGTAGATCTTGACTTTAATTGTATGTATTAATTTGTACAATTGTATTAAGCTTAAGATCTTTATTTATGCAAGTTTTTAGCATACTGGACGCAAATATTTAGTCCGTGGTGACGTCATGCCGTTTTCAAATCACAAGTCGCAGCTCCTGCAATCTCGTGACGCATTTCAAATATCAACCGTCTCTGACGCAGATACGATTCCATTCCCACTGGGTCGATATCACCTCTTATATGCCAGAAATCCACTGCAAAAGTCTTTCTCGATTTGTCGTTGCTCACGTAATTTACAGTCACGGCTGGGGTATACACTCCCGGACCCACTTCATAATTCAGTATTCAAAATTTACGGGCGATCATTAATATAAGTGTTATTTGATTAAAGAAATATCATCGTAATAATTAAATAGCCAAAGCTATAATATGGAAATATTATATTCATATAGAAGCTCATTTTTTTATATTTATTTATATTAAGTACAAGGCTGTGGAGGCGTTAAAAAAACACGGCAAAAACACCATTATCTTGTAAAGAGAAAGATCACGTAAAAAAGACAAATGTTTATTAAAAAGCTCAACGATTTTTCCGTATGACCTTTTCCAATTTATAAATTGATTTGTTGCGGTATGTCTGCCATAAAATTTAGTTGAAAAATAGCAAAGTATTTTAGTTCTACATTTTTTTATAAGATATAGTTAATAGCTATTTCGGCTCACGTCATCGTCAGAACTATGTTTAAACGAACATTTGTTTATCTATATATATATAGCTGTATATGTAAAAGGTACACAATACATCTTCTTTCCTGTTTTAACGACCTAGCTTATTTCCTGCTAGCATTTAATAATTGCACAACTGTCTTTTCTCGGTGGACACGCATTACTACTACAGTGAAACCTCGATTTTACGTTTTCCAAGGGACCCTGAAAAAAAAAACGGTAAGTGCGGGAAAGCTTCAAATAATAATAAACAAGTAAGATCGTAAAATATATTTATTTATTAGTTACTTGTACATACTGTATATAAAATTAATTTTTTAAAAAAGTCCTTTATGTTAGTTTGCTTCTTTGTTATTTGGCACTTTAATACGCGTGTGGTGGATTTCAACCCAAAAATAGCACATGCGTCCAATGCGTTACGTCTAACATATACTGATGCCTGATAAACGGTTAAAATACAAAATACTGGTGCACCGCAACGAACGAGATGATCAGCTGGAAAAATTCTTCGAAACAACCCACCAATCAAGATTCGAGCATAACTTAGCATTGACGGAATTTATGCACAAATATTTTCATTTATAACAGATTCTCTTGCCTCCCATAAACTGTGAATTGTCGACGAGACTATTTATATAAGTGCGATATATGTTATATCTCAGTAATATGTTACAGGTTGCTTATGAACAATTGAATTTTAGTAATAAAGTAATCTAAATGTATACAAATTTATATTAAAATAAAGAAGTAAACTTATCCAGTGAACACCTGTTAGTTTATCACGTACACCAGTGCTCCGTAACTGGTGTGTCGCGGCATGTCAATGTACCGCCAGACGAAGTTTGGTTTGCCGCAGTGCATTTTTCTAACAGAAGAAAAATCATATAATTTGTCAGCAAAAAAAATTATAGGTAAATAAAGTAAACAATGCAGATAAAATGAGTTAGCGAATGTGTCGATTTTTTTTTTTTTGAAATAATAAAAACACATTTTTAGTACTTTTTTCACACTATGATCTTTACCGGTTTCTCTCATCGCGAGCATTATCGGCTGATTATTAATTTAGAATATCATGCCTTTCCACCAAGAAATGACAGTTAACATCTTTAAGTAATAAATGCGTCAATATTGCATATTTCATTCGAAAGTGAGCCGCGAAATTTAGGAAAAAGACGTTTTGTGTGCAGTGGAAAACAATAGGTCGCGGAGCAGAGGCGTACACTATTAAAGCGTTCTTCAATTCCTTTCTTTATCGATTCCTTGAGAGCTACTACTGATTTGGTGTGAAACAGTAATTGTTAATGCATTCATCATTTATTTCTTTGATTTGTCATAAACATTCTTTAAACTACATTCGAACAAAAGAAGTTTGGGCTTAATAGTTGTAGAGGCCATTCAATGTCGATTAACTATCTCAATTGTTTGATGAACAATGAATTAATCCAAACAGGAATGAACTAGACATTTATTCTGTAGGCAGTGTCATCTATTGTATACTTTTAATGAGAGTTAAATAATATACTGAAACCACGATATAATGTGCCCAAAATTTACGTATCCCGCTATTTGGGTGTAATGATGAGTTGCGTTACATTCTTGATTATTTAAAACTAGATTTGGTTTTAATATTTTACACAATTCACGTCAAAACTATTTAAAAACCTTTAGTAGTGAAAAATGTGAAACACCGACAACTTTTTCGTTCAATAAACCAATAAATGAACAATATTCCGAATTGATTGGTTAATCTTTAATTCAATCCAAATAAATAGGAAAGGTAGAAAAAACCTGATAAAATAAACTTTTTTCACGGACGTAAATGTCGGTGTCGTGTTTTTAACGATTCCACAGCCTTGCTTAAAACTCAAATTTTTCAACTAAATTTTATGGCGGATTTGGCGGACATACCGGAACAAATCAATTTATAAATTGGAAAAGGTTATATATATAAAAAAAATCATGAGCTTTTTAATAAGCACTTGTCTTTTTTACGTGATCTTTCTCTAAGATAATGGTGTTTTTCGCTTATTATGCAGTGCTGTACTGGCTTGCATATAATAACAAAATGAAAAATTAATTAGTTTGCAACTTTTGCTTGAAAATACTAGCAATTTTTTTGAATGCCAATTTACTAAAACTTATTTTGCATGCGTAAATTCACATCGTTCTGAATAATTTTAATACGATTAGGGAAGCTCGAATATATTTAAGAAAACAATATCGTACTAAGAAATCATCATCAATCAAAATACATTGTCAAAAATATGTAATACTGAATAAAAACATCAATTGATAATGATCGCGACAAGCGAAGTTGGTTCTGATATTTGATGTGTAAAAATATAAAAATAAAACTTAAATTTATTTAAATATAATTTATTTCCTATAAGAAGTGACCTTTATAATGCCGTAGAAAATTATAAGACACTACGACCTAATAATCGAACTATTTGTGCTAGAATAACAGTATTTCTTGCACAGTAATACCAAAAGACTTCAGACTATGTTTCAAGACTACTTTTGAAATGGTTTGTTTTTGTTTTCTCTACTGGAATATAATCGACTTCTAGTAGAGTCCCAAAGAAGTCTTTTACAGAGTCTCATTGTTATACAGTCGCTAAACCTTTCATAGGGAAGGTCAAAAGCTACCTGACAGTGTTCTGACGATGGCGTAAGCCGAAATAGCTATCAACTATATTATAAAAAAATGTAGAACTAAATTACATTTGCTATTTTTATTATATTATATTTAAATAAAATTAAAATTGCTATTTTTTCACCGCGTTATAATGGAGTTCTACCAAGTAAATGCCAATTAAATCAATAGATATTATTTATGTTAGGGTATGCGCTGCATCTAGCCTATTTGTATGGCAAATAAGAGGTTTAGTAGTATAACCTCAAGTTTTATATATTGTATCACTAATTTCTTTGGTTAATATAAAAGATTTAATATGTTCAAACCCATTAATTGTATTGGATAGAAAGATTTATCTATCAAAACCGGTCAATCGGGATAATATTTCAGACGGGACCATAATATTGTATTTAGACGATAGATTGAGGAAATCGATAAATCAGGGAACAGTCGATGCGGGATTATTAAACATTGTTCTTATAGCTGTTTGACGGGACTGTAAAAAATTAACGATACATGCTGGAAAACGTATTTAATTTAATTTAATAATAAAGATTGATTTTACATTATAGGTTTGTTTTCATTACTCAGAACTTCCCTTTCACCTTTACCCGACATTTTACCGACGACGACAGAATAGGTGTCTAGTCTCTTTTGAAATCAGGTATGTAAAAATATTAGCTTTATGCTATTGCAAGCATAACTAAAACCTTTTGTAAACTTATGTTTTTGGAATCCATTTTACAGAAGAAGTGTACATGGTAAATTTACCTGGATTAGACCTTTTCCAATTTTCCGAAGATTAAATGGGATGGGGAGACCTGCAATTAAAACAGTGCACCACATCAGTGTGTAGTTGATTGGAAAGCAAGTAATTGCTCATTCTATGAAAAAAGGATATTGTTTGAATTTCAATACTGTCGATTCCGCCTAATTAGGTCGCAACGGGAATTGATCGTTTAGGGTCGACTAAGCGACCTAGCAAAAATTGATTCATATTTAAAATAGCCGGGAGAAATGGAAGCTTTTAATCATATACTAAAAGCATTTTATTCAATCACTTAGTACAACATTTTAGAGAGGATAAATTATGAATTAATATATCAACCAGTACATAAAGATTTATAGTTAGCCAATGAAACTCTTTCAAAGTATACGGGGTAAATAAAAAACCATATTAAGAGA
Source organism: Himalopsyche japonica (assembly GCA_028555115.1). Taxonomy (NCBI): domain Eukaryota; kingdom Metazoa; phylum Arthropoda; class Insecta; order Trichoptera; family Rhyacophilidae; genus Himalopsyche; species Himalopsyche japonica. Next base: position 6,122 of record JAHFWJ010000355.1, on the reverse strand, counting down.
AAGATCTTCATTATAATAATCTACGTTGATATTAAAATTCATGAAAATTTTTGAGTTTAATTCAATTATGTGTACTTCATTAATTAGTGTGAATAACAAAGGTTTGATTCGTAATTATCAGAGTTGTGGAGTCGAAAATAAGACTCGCTAACTAATGCTCAATTTTGTCTGGTTACTTTCCCTACCTTTTCTATTTATGTGCATTAAATCAAAGATCAACCAAACAATTTGACATATTATTAAAAGTGATATTTTTAAAAATTGTCTAATTGAAAATGTAGTCGCTCGTTTCTCACGATTCCGACTCTACAACCTTGGTAATTACTTGCATTACTTATGAGTTAGACCACATAAAACTGCTGTAGATATTACAAAATAACCTTATGATATATGATGCGAAATGATCTGGTAAATAAATTTTATATTTAAAATAATGTACTATTTTACTGGAGGAAATGAGCTTTATAGTTTTGAAAACATTCCCTGCTTACATTCAATGCAAACTTGATACTTGCAATATTGAAATAATACCATAAAGACCGATTTTTTTTAACAAATTACTTGTCCTTCTCAGAAATCCTCGGCAAAATAAGCATTGGTAATAATATTGGAAAGAACATCTGAGTTGATTCAAATAATGGCGACATTTCAGTCAGGCACCAAATGAAATATGACCCTTAATGTTTTTTGAAAATTATTATATATACAAATGTGTGTTTAGTGTCCCAAAAGATAATAGCTCTGGCAGCAATTTCAAAAGTTATTCAACGGAAACTTATTTTTACAATCTTTCTTTTTTTAAAGAAAGTATGGACATATTCAAACTTCTTTGTGAAGAATAATTCGTCACTGTGCTGCATGACTCTTTGCTAACGCCTCATGAAGTCGATCTTAGAATATTATGAATAGAAATATATAGAATTGTCTAGTCAAATCTTAAAATTAATACATACAAACCCTGATCAACCGTACTCGAATAATACATGTTCCCGGATGGATCGTTCATTTTTTATATTCTCGTCACTCATAAGGACAAAATTAAATAGTCCCAGATTTATCGTCAAAATACTATGGTCCCGTCTCAAATATACCGATTGATCGATTATTGGTCGATAAATCTTTCGACCCAATACGATTTGCGAGTTTGAGCACATTAAATCTTACATCTTAATCAAAAGTAATGGAATATATAATTCGCTCAAATTTCATGTGATTTTTTTAAATAAAGATTTTCAAACACGATTATTTCAATATTTGATATAACTTTTACAAACCTTTACATATGTATTTACCAATTTTTGGAAATTAAATGAGGGGGCTAATTATCATAAAACTTTCCCGCATTTCTCGTTGTTTTTAGGGTCCTTGAGAAACGTGGATTCACTGTAGTTTTAATAAATAATAAAACATTACTGATCAGTATTATTTTTAATGCAGCACAGAACTGCAAATCATCTTTGTTACACATCCTACAGAAGTATCGGTTGATTTAGAGCATAGGTTTCCAACCGGCGGGTCACGTAAGGGTTTTTTGGGGGGTCGCCAACTTACGGTTATCCTAAAAAATATATTTTTTGTATGCTTCTGGATTGTATTGTAGTGGATGGGTCGCGGGTCACATGGATTTTATGAAAAGGGGTCGTCACCCGAAAAAGGTTGGGCACCTATGATTTAGAGAATAACAGAGAGAAAAGTGACAGCATGAAAAGTTGTTATGTTTGATTTTACACTGTACGGTATTATCATGGAAATTTATACCAAATAACAAAAACCGCAAATTTAATGAACCAGATGTGTGTATTGCAAATCATGATAACTAAACTATAACGACATCTCAATGAATTCAATATACTTCAAAAGATGGTAACATTAAAATTCAATAACGTAAATTTTTGACATAGGCCGCCATTTCTCTGAAGGGTATTTATATCCCAGGGTTCCAATTAGTGACATGCAAGAGATTTTATGACAGGTCAGGTGTGCAAGATGGGTGTCAGAAAGCGAAGTGGTGACGCATCACACTATTGACACAAAATAAAAGTCAATTTCTAAAAATAGCTACTACTCTGTAATTGTGTAAAATTGCAAATGGCTGACATCGCAAAATGTCGCTGGAAATTTGAAGTTCGATTTCGCTGACAGTGGAAAGAACACCGATAAAACTAACAATTGAGTAGAAGTTATCTTTTTATATTGTAATGAAGTAAACTAACAATAATCAATATGTATAACTAACCCTAATCATACGTAACGGCATTCATCGGTTTCCTGAAAGTCTTGTTCATATTGTATAACCCCGATCGGATCTATAAAAACAATTAAACAAAAAAGTAACCCACATTTTATTGACATAGTCGTTTTGGCCTTGTACAAACTAAATCTTTACATATATAGATAACCCAGAGTTGGAGGATTCTTTTTTCAAATTATTAAGAAGTAACTTAACGCTTTTGGTAGCCGCAAACAAATCACGCTGGAGTGCTTGCCGGGCCGAATATTTTGCTAAAAAATAAAACTATTTATTTAGTTACTAAATATTTAGTTAGAAAATTGTGAAAAGAAAGAAATTTTAGTTTACCTCTCAGATTGTACATCCCGCGTCGATTAAGAGTTTATTCTTGATGTTAAGCAGTTTCCAAATTCCCTTTTCAGATGTCTTTGTGTGACAACGCTACATAATCTTATTGTCATAGACACCTATTGTTTCATTTGGAATTTTGAAAGTTTAGTGTCATTGTTGTTAAATAACAAGCTATACCATTGGAAAAGGAGAGAGGAGATGTTGTGTACCTTTTCTGCACAGCTATATATAGATAAGCAAGTGTTAGTTTAAGCATAGTTCTGACGATGGCGTGAGCCGAAATAGCTATCAACTATATTTGTTAAAAATAATTTTGTAGAACTAAAATACATTGCTATTTTTTCACCGTGTTAACGCTATTTTCAATAAATTTTATATTAACACTTGGTGTTAATTTTCACAATATATTTTATGATCAGGACCGGTTTCGTTCATCGCGAGCGTTATCAACCGATTCATCTGATAATGACGATAAAATATGTTTAATTATTATATAATAAGACGGTTCTGATCATAAATATATTGTGGAAAAAAGTATTAATAAACTTAAAATATTATGCCTTTCCATCAAGGAGTGACAGTCGAGGAAATATGTATCATAAAGAAACGAATAATAATGTATAGAAAAAGTTACAATTACTTATTTTATTACAAGTATATTACTTTTTAACTTGAAGAAATTAGTTATGCTAAAAGATTGTTGTATATTAAATTATGATCATAAACGAGACCTTTTAAGCAATATACTGTCCTAGGAACAACACAGTGGACGTATTGTAAGATTATGTGTAAGATTTAAATCCCGTTGGCATTTAATTGCACGATATAATAAAACAGAATATGATCCTATCTGAAGGTATAAGACACAATACCACCGCGCGAATTAAAAACTACAATTTTAATCACACGTGTAATACGGAATGCACAGGGTTAAATTGATATCCGAATCACGGACATCGAAGTTTGCGCCGATTTTATTTTTGACGGTTCCTATAGCTATAAGATAAATTAGATGGTATTATCCGTCTCGTTACTCTAGGCTAGACGGGGACGACAAAGGGGTAAATACATCCGAAAAAGCACTTGTATTAACGTGTACGCTAGGTAAAGTAGACCAGTGCTTCCTAATTACTTTTATGTCGCGGCCCCCTAAATCTGAAAAAAATAAGCCATCCAAAAAAAAAGTAAAAAGGTTTATTTGGCATTGAATATTACAATTATAATACCCATATTTATATTCAGTACAAAATTATAGAAACTTGTTTAAAATTTAACAATTGAAAGTAACTAACCTCAAATTTCGGATTGGTGCCTAGTCCCATATAAGAGTGCTTCCCAGCTTACTTTCATGTCACGGCTTCCTAAATCTGAAAAACAATACTCCCGGCCGGCAATTTTTTTTTAGTTAAAAGGTCTGTCTTGCAATAATTATTACAATTAAAATACACATTCAGCACAAAATATTGGAACTCGCTTTTTTTATAAAAATGATATAAATATTTTGCTTATACTGACGATCAGTTCACATTACTACATTGACAATACTCGCGATAAGCGAAACCGGTCCTGATGATAAAACACAATGTTGATTTATAATAATTAAGATATTAGTATATTACATTATTGCACCAATCTTCTACGTTAAAGATATAACTCAAGAAGACGCGTAAAGCCAACAAAACCCAGTACATATCATACTATATATAATACAATGAGTATGTAATAACAACATGACCCAAACTCTATCGACACTAAGCTTCCGTCTTTCATTGTGTATAATTTTAACAAAATATATTCAGTATCAACAAAGTCACCATATTCAAACTAAACCTGTAGGAATGTATCGTATGTTTTATAAGTGTTATTGAGATTCAGGATGATTAAAGTACCGTACATACTGTCCTGAAATTTAAAAGGGTGTAGAAATTATGAGAACCAGTTTGATTATTCCTAGTAGTGGATTTTAAATAAATTTCATCACGTAATTTCACTACTAACATGATACATATCACACTCTGCTATGTAGATAGTGTCAGTTATGCTCGGTAACCACTGTACTCCAGTTAAAAAGTCTGTAGGAACAGCGTGAACCTGAAGCTTGGGTGTCGTAGATAAAAATATGATTAAGGTATATTCAACATCCATCATTGTGTGAAGAGCGTGGATCAAGGCTAATTAAAATTATTCCACATAAATTATTTCACTGTTTCACTACACATGTCACGGCGAGTTGGTAGAGCCAATTAAACTTGGTACGCCCCGTACTGCAATTACAAAGTCTGCATGAACAGCGCGTACCAAGTTAAACTGAAACTTGGGTGTTGTAGATAAAAATATGATTAAGGTATATTCAACATCCATCATTGTGTGAAGAGCGTGGATCAAGGCTAATTAAAATTATTCCACATAAATTATTTCACTGTTTCATTACACATTATATGCCACGGCGAGTTGGTAGTACCAATTAAACTTGGTACGCCCCGTACTGCAATTACAAAGTCTGCATGAACAGCGCGTACCAAGTTAAACTGAAACTTGGGTGTTGTAGATAAAAATATGATTAAGGTATATTCAACATCCATCATTGTGTGAAGAGCGTGGATCAAGGCTAATTAAAATTATTCAACATAAATTATTTCACTGTTTCACTACACATGTCACGGCGAGTTGGTAGAGCCAATTAAACTTGGTACGCCCCGTACTGCAATTACAAAGTCTGCATGAACAGCGCGTACCAAGTTAAACTGAAACTTGGGTGTTGTAGATAAAAAATATGGTAAAAGGTGTAGTCAACATCCATCATTGTGTAAAGAGCGTGGATCAAGGTTAATTAAAATTATTCCACATAAATTATTTCACTGTTTCATTACACATTATATGCCACGGCGAGTTGGTAGTGCCAATTAAACTTGGTACGCCCCGTACTGCAATTACAAAGTCTGCATGAACAGCGCGTACCAAGTTAAACTGAAACTTGGGTGTTGTAGATAAAAATATGATTAAGGTATATTCAACATCCATCATTGTGTGAAGAGCGTGGATCAAGGCTAATTAAAATTATTCCACATAAATTATTTCACTGTTTCATTACACATTATCGGCTACGGCGAGTCTGTAGTCTCAATTAAACTTGGTACGCCCCGTACTGCAATTACAAAGTCTGCATGAACAGCGCGTACCAAGTTAAACTGAAACTTGGGTGTTGTAGATAAAAATATGGTAAAAGGTGTAGTCAACATCCATCATTGTGTGAAGAGCGTGGATCAAGGTTAATTAAAATTACTTCACATAAATTATTTCACTGTTTCATTACACATTACATGTCACGGCGAGTTGGTAGTACCAATTAAACTTGGTACGCCCCGTACTGCAATTACAAAGTCTGCATGAACAGCGCGTACCAAGTTAAACTGAAACTTGGATGTTGTAGATAAAAATATGGTAAAAGGTGTAGTAAACACCCATCATTGTGTGAAGAGCGTGGATCAAGGTTAATTAAAATTACTTCACATAAATTATTTCACTGTTTCATTACACATTA